>CAJHZI010000787.1:790000-862500 GCA_905160935.1 Enchytraeus crypticus
TCACTCGGTTAAGCTGCGCGTCAATTGAACAAAACTAAGCTCCATCGCGCAAGGTTAGTACTTTGTGGGTGATCACCTGGAAGACCGAGTGTTGACAGCTTTGAAAGAAAAAATCCCTAGGTTGTTGGAAGGTTATTGTTAAATCAACGTCGGCTGCAATTTGATGCGCCAACAAAAGGCAACCATTGCCAATAGCCAATGAGAGGAATAGAGGAAATAGCAAAAACTAAAAAACAGCAACCAAGAAAGTAAACTATGTAGCACATGCGGTATGTCATGTGTGTAATTAGACGAACGAAAAAAACTTTAGTTACTGGCTACAGTCAATGAAATTGATGAATACTGGAATTGAGTAGAGGAGAACTCTTTCCCTCGCTCTCTCTCTCTCTTTCCACCTCTCTCACTCTCAAAAGTGTTCTAGTAAATGGCAGGTCCATGGCACTCATTTCTACTCTAGTCTGCTCTCAAACTTCTCAAGGAGCATTCTATCGTATCGTTCAACAAGTTATTCCCTTTAGCAGGGCCTTCTGAAGGTCTGTGCAGTATTCACACTTTAATGTAGCCTATAGTTTGGGAAAAGTTCCATTTCTAACATGGCTTCACGTTGCCTTCCTCAGTTCTTGCTTAGTCGCCTTTTAAGTCACGCACAGTTAACGAATAAGTAAACAGCTCTATTTACGTGCAGGTTAGAATAGAACGAAAACTTTAATCATTACTGTCTAATCTTCCTATTCCCAATCTGTTATAATTAATATAAAGATGTGTTTATTTCTTGAATTGGGTGCTTTTATCCTATTGGCGTAGAGAAAGTTCATGGAGAAATTCCATTCCTAAGCCAATAGACCCTCTCGAAGCCACGTTTCTTAAATCAAGTCTAAGTTTTCCTCTAAGGCAGACATTCTCTAAACCAACGCTTTTCTTAGTCAAATTCACGTTGGGATTCTTGGGAAGAATTTGCCTTTATTTTTCTCAAAATTCAAAAGCCAATGAATAATAATAATAATAATAATAATAATAATAATAATAATAGTCATCTTTTCTTTGGCAAAGGCTTTCCATGATTTTGCAAAGATTTAATGCAGTCTGCTTCAACAATTCTTTTAAGCCGATTGATGACCTCGAGTAGCCGGGCGGCGATTCAGCACGTATTGCTCGAATCGTTTTTATCAAACCCCAGGTTCTTTACACCGGGGTAAAAAATAAAATAATAGTAATAATAACAATAATAATAAATGTTTAACGTCCGTTTCCTCGCACAACGATGATTCAGGGACGTTTAGAATATAATGAATATAATGAACAAGATAGTGAATATTAAAATAAGAATCCTATTCATTATAATAATATAATGAATAGGATAAACATCTGTCACGTGATACCTCATTATATGAGAGGTATCTGGTGTGGTCAGGTTGTTTCTCTTCAAGTGTTTCGTGCTGCAGCAGAGGCTGGCGTGACCTCTGCAGGTCAGAGGTCAAGGACGCTTCTAGAGGCACGCGTGACCTCTCCAGGTCAGAGGTCAAGGTTGCTTCTAGAGACTGGCGTGACCTCTGCAGGTCAGAGGTCAAGGACGCTTCTAGGTCCTCCCCACTTTCGCTAGACCCTTGCGAGCTTCTACTGCAAAAGTTCAACAAATTAAATTGAAATAACTATAATTAAATTCTATAGAAATTGTCGACACTTTTACGCCTACATGTGAATTCTCGGATAGGCTTCAATTAACAATTGTAAGAACCTTTGTAAGAACTATTTTAGGTTAGACTATTCACATATTTATAACCCCAATTGCGGATTTAATATGTTGCGCATTATTATAATACTTGTAGTTAGATACATGCATATACTGTTGGATCGAATTTTTGTATAATTTAATTTTGTCTTTAACTTTCTTTATTAAAAATACAAACATTAGGTTACTATTAAATAATATAATACAGAAACTATATAGCGTACAGTATATATATAAATACATAACGGCACACTGGGTCAGGAAGCAGAGATGCTTGTTTAAGGCCCATTTCCTCCATCTTCTCCATTGTTATTAGTAATCGTTGCCTTTCAATTGCGCATCAATTGCAACCGGCGATTCATCACTTGATTGATCCCGTCACTGATATCGCTTTCGAGTAAGGAAACTGACTTTAGCATTAGCTTTACCAGCTCTTATATATATATATATATATATATATATATATATATATATACATGTTTATATATATATATAATTCATATTTGTTAAGGTTTTTATTTTTATTTTTTATATTTGTTACTATTTCATTTTTTAACAATGCTAACCTGCTGTAATGCTCACTACTAAATGGAACTCTCATTCGCCTCAGAGCACGCCGTATTGAGCTAAACTTCTGTGGGGATACGAGTATTGAAGCGCTGCTACCAACAGATATGTCTTCATAGATCAGTGGTAGTACCTGTAACAATTAATCAGATCAAGCAATTATCAATTCGATCAATCGATCTTTAAACAAGCTAATAAACTAACCAATTAATCAGATAATCAAATTAATCAAATGTTAAATATATCAATTATAATTAGATTAGATGCGTATTGATTTTGATGCTTCCCGATTGAAATCAGTAAGTATACATCGGTCTACATTATTATACATACATTAATCAATGGATTAATCAATCGATTGATAATCGATTAATCAATCGATCATTAATCGATTGATTAATCGATTAATCAATGGATTATCAATCGATTGATAATCGATTAATCAATCGATTATTTCATCGATTGATCCATCTACTTAAAAATGGCAGTTAAATATTGAAGTGGCGTTTTTTATACTAGACATTCAATCTCTCAATAGTCTCAGAATAAATTAATCACCTGCTTGACAAAAAAAGTTTAAGATAGATTTTGTTAATTATTACCTTACTCGGGCTTATCTGAGAGCATATTTAATTATCGAAAGCCAATAGGAAATATAGATAATAATTTTATTATAAGTTATAATCAATTCCCAGAAACAGTTGTCAAAACTGAGTGATGTAAAGCAGTCCAAATGCGCCACCAAGCGGCCCTCTATTTGTGTGTCAATTTCATAGACGAAGTGTCCAGCAAAACTAAATTATAAAAGAATTAAGCATGCCTAAGATATCTGCGATATATATATATATATATATATATATATATATATATATACACACACACACACACACACACACACACACATATATATATATATATACTGTATATATATATATATATATATATATATATATATATATATATATATATATCTTATACATGTACGATATAAATGAAGGGAAAAGAGGCTGAAACCGGCCGAGATTAGGTATGTTAGATGATTTAAAGACCCACGCATATGTGGAAATGAAGAGGAAAGCGGAAGACAGAGAAGAGTGGATGCGTTATACACCATGGACCTGCTAGTAGGCAGTGCACTAAGAAAGAGAGAGGGAAGATATATGCTTATTTAATTTTAGCTTCTCTGTTCTTTCGATCGAGGTCTCTACTCCATTAAACTTTCAGAAAGTTACTTGACTGAATACATATTTTTATCTTGTATCACAGTGCTCAAACTCTTCTAGTGCTATTTAAAAACTTAATTAACTTTGTATTGACTAGGTAGGTAGGCTGCAGTGAGTTTAACGTCAAGGTTCAGAAGCACAAGGCTTCTCTTCAAGACGACTCGACAAACTCGAGCTACCGTCACAAGGATTAATGTAACAGTAAGATACTGGTAGCTGAACTGGTAATTTCACTGTTCCTCTTTTCTGTTTAACACTATTATAATATTCTATGTAATGACTCTAATAATTAACTCATACTACATTCAGTCATCATATTGTGACCCGTTTTCATTGAACATGCGACACACAGTAAGATTTACAAACGATTCCTAGAATAGCGGGGCACTGTCTTCGCTATTTTAAAAGTCACTTCGTCCTATATAGCGCAATCAATATGCTTAGTGTTCACATTAACAAAATGAGCGTTAGTGTGCTACGTGTTATGACACATTGTAAGTGATAAGTGTGATGATGTAAGTGATATGATAAATAACAGGTTAGATGAATGCGTAAGCTTACAAATAATAGCTCCAGTAGTTGACGGGAGTCTTTGAAGTTAGAATCGCAGCTTAACGAGTCTCAAAGTAACATCGTGAATGGACCTAGGACCGGTAAGGGCTTTGTGGCCCGTTAAATTATTGATATGTGTAATTATTGATTTCAGGATTGAGCTATACCATATTGTATACTTATTTCACTCAAATTTTTATGCACTACTATACTTGCGGTGCACTGCCATAGGATTGCCATTGCCATTTGTATAGTGCTATTGTAATTTTCGAGAAAATAAAATATCTATCTATCTATCTATCTATCTGAGAGACGAGATACTGTCAATTAGTCTTTCCGAACACGCATGCATGTTACGATTATCGATAAAGGCAAGGGTAAAACACCTCACATCCTCCACGCGATACTCGTTCAAGTAATAGATAATATTCAGCAGATAAAACAAACCTAAGGGAATCCATCGATATGAAGTCACTTGAACGTTGACGTCATAATTGATAACTTCTAATTAATTAATTAATGACGTCTAATTATAATTAACACGAACGATGTACTCATCAGCCATCAATCAGTAATCAATGTTATCAATCTTAAGTATTATCATTTATTCTCATATCGATACGCAGAAAGTGTCAACTAAATTTAGAGTGATAGCTTCTCAAGATCTGCAAAACTAAACTAATTCTAATTTATTGACTTGAACAGGTTCGACTTTTATTCCAGCGGCTAGAAGATGAGGAGGTGCCTAAACATATATTGAAGTAATTTATTATCTACATTGATAAGATTTGATACTAGTAGTAATGTTATTGTGAGCGGGTTTAGCTTACTTGGTACAACATAAGCGTTTTTAACGAAGTTAAGCATCGACTGGCTCGGTTCGTACTTGGATGGGCGATCAACTTGGAAGGCCGATTGAATAAAAGAAAATATGTACTGTTCATGGCAAAACTATTAATAACACTCATTGAAAGAAAGAAAAAAACTACAAGGTAACGCAAGCAAGGAAACTCTGTTGCTTGTGTTTGTCATATGTTTTTCATATTTGTCATGTATTTGTAATGTGTTTATCATGTGTTTGTCATGTGTTTGTCATATGTTGGTCATGTATTTGTCATGTGCTTGTCATGTATTTGTAATGTGTTTGTCGTGTTCTGTAATGTGTTTGTCATGTGTTTGTCATGGGCCTATCATGTGTTTGTCATGTTTTTTTCTTGTGTCTCTCATGCGTCTGTCATTTGTAATGTGTTTGTGGTGTTCTGTCATGTGTTTGTCATGTGCTTGTCATGTGCTTGTCATGTAATTGTGATGTGTCTGTCATATGTTTGTCATGTGTTTAACCAAAAGAAATTCAAAAGAAATTTAAAATAAAGCTATTTGGAATTTTCCTCTTCGCTTCGTCGATAGAAATTCTCTTAAAGAATTGACGTCATACATTGTCTGATTAAAATATTATCCTTAGGTTCCCTTCAGCATATTTGCTAAAGGTCAAATTATTTCTGATAAGGTAATTGATTTTCACATCAATCAGTATTAGAGGGATAAATTAATTAATATTGGCTTACATAATTGATTAATATTGGTTAACATAGCTGAACTGCGAACGCCGCTTAATTCTACATTCTTTATACGGGTTATTCTTATATGACGTCGTGTCAATAGTCTTGGCTATTAATGAACTATTTCATACTTTATTTTGCCTAATATATTCTTACCATTCTCTGTCTCTATCTGTCTTTGTCTCTCTCTCTCTCTCTCTCTCTCTCTCTCTCGCTCTCTACCTCTCTCTCTCTCTCTCTCTCTCTCTATCTCTCTCTCTCTCTCTCTCTGTCTCTATCTTTCTCTCTCTCTCTCGTTATTTTGCTCTGATGTGTCAGGACCAAGGCACTTATTGTTGCTACTTATTCACTTGCTCAACGAGAGCAATCCATTGATCTGATTTAAAAAAGTTTATCCCATTACGTGCAAGGCCATATCTTTATCGCTCCTTTTTAGTTCTGGAAAAGCATAAATTGTGAGGTGATTTCCCATTGTTAGTTTCTGTTTTGCCACCTATTACGAATCGTGCATTTTACGGTTGCATTCTGTCTCGAAATGAAAAGCTAAAAAAGCTAATGTTAGCGTCAGTTTCCTCACTCGAAAGCGATGTCAGTTACGGGCGAGGCCAGGATTTTAACCCGGCACATACTGATCCACGGTCGAGTATCTTACCGACGTCGCCACTGGATCCAGCCAAATGAGAGACGAGAAAGACGATGAGAAAAATGAAAGAAATCAGAGAAATGCGAGACGATGAGAGAGAGCATTGAAGATTTGAGCACTCTAGCTAGCAGTAGCTACTGATTAATTGGCAGAAATCTTACCGATATGATCCGCTCACACTTGTTCATACAGGGAAAAGTTGCAAAATTAGAAATGAAAAGTTATGAATTAATAAAAATCAAATATTTTTCGTAGTAGATATCCTTGAAAATATGAACAGTGAAATCAAATTAGCAATTCGGCATACAGCAATTAGTTGTGCTCTTTTTGGTTTTTTAGTTTTCAAGGACAAAGCTAGTTATCTGCACTGACACCGCTTTCGAGTGTGGAAACTGTCGTTAACATTAGTTTTTATAGCTTTGCGCAAAATTAACATGACTTTTGACAATGTGAGTGCCTCTCATATGTAGCTGCTATCTACACCAAAGTGTGGGTTCATATATCTTTCGTTATACTTTACTCTCTAATACTTTATCAAGATCATGTTTGACTTCATTCAGCTCAACTGCTTTATCTCTGCCAGATCTCTGAGAAACGTTAAGTGTACTACACTTTTGTGAACTAAAAATCGACTAACTAAAGTAAATAGAAAATTGTACTTTTGTTGCTAGGTGATTTATTTTCCGATAAAATACTTTTTATATCTGGTTAGGACCTTCATAAATCTTTAATCTCTCTCTCTTTCTTAGTGCACTGTCTACTGGCAGGTCCATGTCATCGCCTCCGCTCTTCTCTGTCTTCCTCTTTCCTCTTCATTTCCACAAATGGGTGGGTCTTTAAATCATCTAATATTCCTAGTTTCGGCCTGCCCCTGCCTCTTTTTCCTTTCATTCTACCTTCTAAGACCTCTTTTAGTAGACCCTCCCTTAGAATGTGACCTACCTAACTATTCTTCCTATTTCTTAATACATTTATCAACTGTCTATCTGTGCCAACTCTCTCCAGGACTTCCTCATTTGTAACCTTTGAGTCCAGCTAATCTTCCATTCTTCTCCAAATCCACATTTCCAATGCCCCCATTCCCTAATATCTTCCTTTCTTAAGGTCCATGTTTCACATCCATACAATAGCGTGGTCCAAAATTATATATAACATAAATCTATAAATATTTATATATGTATATATTATATTATATTATATTATATATTACATATAAATATTATTATATTATATCATATATATATGCTTATATATGTATATATAGTATATTATATATACATGTATATGTATATATATATACTGTATATATATATACATATATATATATATATATATATATATATATATATATATATATATATATACTAGCCTACGCCATATGTTTATCGTGTATCTTATCTACTTCGAATGATCTACAACAGAATTAGTGGCTTCGGTTCAAGGAAGTTTATAGAGAATTTATCAAACCTGCCGCGTTTTCCAGTCAATCAATTCTTGGACTTTTCTGACTTCCGTAACATCTTTCAAAGGTCCAATTTTGAATAGTTTATATCTAGCAAAATAAATCAAAATATAAATTATAGTAATAAAATTTATTATATTATACTGGTTATGTTAAAATAGGTATACTGTATTGGCCTATAAGGTGTTTTGGAATCATTACATGCCAAACTTCATTATTTGAATTTTATGTATTTGAATTATATGAATTATGCTTCATTGAATTATATGTAACAATTTGTGTCTTCGTTTATGCATCATAATAGAAACCAACTTTAAATCGTCAAATATTAACAAGAGTTATATAATTCATTGCCAACATTAACTATAGAGGCTATAGAGGCTGAGCCTTAGAATGGTCGTTTAGATGTCTGACTGCGGAGAACTAGGTGCACGGTTCAATTTACTCTCGTTAGTAAGTTTAGTCAATTATCCATTTTTCCGCTCCTGCGAATTTGTGATTTTACTCAGTAATCGTCTCGATCGAGATTATCAAGATACAAATATAGTGAGGTTATATTAATAATAAAAAGTCGCGTATCCGATAAGTCTAAGTAACAATTTTTATATATTTTAACTACAGTTTAAGGTTTAAAATTTAACATCAAGCTCAGTGGGAAGGCCCATCCATTTTCATTACCATTTAAACACACTCCTTTCGTGGATACGATTATTTTATCAATAGAAAATTCTATAACGAACATTATGAAACATATCTGGGACTTTATGGTATTATTGAACTTTCTATTTGCATTTTGTTTCATGTGTGTTTGTACGTTTTCTGCGGTATATCAGATTTCATGTAATAAACATAACATATATATGCAGAAATTTAAATTACAAAATTAATTTCAGAAAATTAATTCAAGACTTCATGGAATTGAAGGGACAATACATAACAGCTTACCCGTCATATCTGGATGATTCATTTATTGCTATCACAATGAAGACGCTCGTTAATCCAAGTACGTAGTTTTTATTCATTTTCCTCTAAAATTGAACTTCCAAAGTTCAACGATTATGATAAGTAATTATTCTTAAATCTGGGCGCAATGTTGAACTTTATAAGATGTTGAAAGTTCTCTTTAACATTTTTTTTAAAAACGAGCCTTTGATATTTAAATTTAGGTCTTCTTTTCTACTAAAAATTCGCCATTTGTTTCCTGAGACAAAACGTATTTAATCAGTATACTGTCAACTAATGTTTATTAGAGTCATTATGCTAAAATAATCAGTGAATCAATCAATCGATTAAAGAAAGGAAGGTTATTCATGGATCTATACTGTTCCAATTTGGTACCATGCCTATATTTGCGTGATTAGATAAAAAAAGGCTAAATATTTAACGGCTTAATTAGTACTCTGGAAAAGAAACGTCCAATGGCTTTATCAAAAAAAAAAGAATTTTACAAGAAGACAAAATCTGATTATTATTATGGTTATCGTTATTTTAGCTATTCAATAAACTGTGATTTCCTATTTTAAAAAGTTCGTCAATCAAAGAAAGTGTTAAATCTCTATGCGATTACTGAGATGATGTTAGTTTATTAATTATATTTTAAAGCTTTTTTTTATAATTATTAGGCTATATTAACGAAACCAATTCACCAATTCATTGCTGTCTAGAAATCTGTAGTATCAAGATGATATTTTCAGGAATTACTCACCAATAGAGTTGGAGCCAGTGGCGATGTCGGTAAAACACTCGACCGCGGATCAGTATATGCGGGGTTCAAATACTGGGCTCGCCCGTCACTGACATCGCTTTCGAGTGAGGAAACTGACGTTCTTAGCTTTTTATAGGCACATGAATTCGCTAATAGCTATTAAAATGAATGAACTTATTGTTTTACTCTACTGTAACAGTCCTGTTCCACGCTTTACTACTGTAGCACTGAGTCACCGATATCTTGCGTTACATTATATAACATGTTTTCTCTGATAACAGATAGATCTAAACGTTCTGTGACTGATCGCTTATCACGTAACGAAGGCTCGATAGATGTCTACAATACGATGTAATGATAGTGCGATTGCGTGTTTAAATTATCGCCCTCAAAACAAATTTAGGAACAAAGTTTAAGAGAAAGTCTATTTAAATATAACTAAAGGGACTTAAATATTAAATGAAAGTCATTTCAATTTTAGTATAAAGGGACTTAAGAGCCTAAATAAAAATCAATTTCGATATAATATAAAGGGACTTAAAAAGCTTAAATGAAAGTCTATTTCAATAAAATATGATTTTCTTTTCAGCTTCTTTTGCAGTTTGGTCTGAGTGAATCGATCTGCATGTAGTGAAGGTGCTGTGGGGACGTCCCTGATATCATCCTTGGATGAGGAAACGGACGTTAAACCTGCATTATTATTATTATGAAATATGTATGTCACGCCAAACAAAGTCCAATTGAGGCGCATTATATTTTATATATCTTTGGACTGGCTTTCAGGATTTTAGTTTTGCATAAATTTGGATCTTTTCTTTATTAACTCGTCGGCTTAAATTTAGTCCAATAGTGTTCGAAAAGTATATATGAGGAAAATATTTGACAAATAGTGATGCCGCTTCATAAATAGACTTTAATATGAAATGATGCTATATTTGGTCACTTATATGCCACCAAATTCAATCAGTTTTACTCACTCCACTTTTTAGACACCCTACTAGTCAACTAAACAGATATTTAACCCGCTTCAAACGTAGTCAGGTTTTTGCTGCAGATTTCTAGAGACTATGAAACTGATGGCTACAACAAGTTGTTAAGGATTTATTGCACCGGTTTGATAAGGTATATGGTCCACTACTGTTTTATCTGCCTCTACAGGTGTAATTATGATAATGTGCAATAAAAACCGACAAGAACAGCTCTATGGACCTATGCCAAGCTGTCTCGCTTCAGCATATATAGTAGTAAGTGTCAGAATTTTTCTCCTGTCATAATTAAGAAATTAAATTCCCATTTAAATAAAATTCTGAAACGCAAAGGTGCAGATTCCAAGCAATTAACTGGTTGCTACGCGCTAAAATTAACTAAAATTTAAACACATTATAGTGAAATGTCTTCAAAACAATTTTTCAATGCAGCTCTAGATATTACTCATGTAATTACAGTCACAAAGTCTAGTTAATGCTCAATACTGCGTTCACTCCACAAAGCTAGCAACAGTTCCGTAGTCCTTATGGAGTAAAAAAAGTAAACACGCATTAAAGTGAATAATCAACTAAGTTGATATCTTTCACTTTTAAAACCACATGTTGAATCCGTTAGGCAGTTTAGACCATTTTCCGTATAACCAGTCCAGTGAATGTCCGAGATTTTACTCTCAGATCAGCGCGGCCGGGATTCGAGCTCACGAGGGTTCAATTCACCTCAGGATTTGTCATTTAAAACTTCATGACGTTACCCCTACGCTATTAAGACATTCTATGTCTAATTCATTCACGGAGCACCCGTGAACTATGAAGACGTTAGGAATGTATGCATACGAGGCAGTATTAATCACTAAATTTTGGTTCAATTTTATTGTTGCATGAAAATTGAACAAGCCATATTGATTGGCCCATTGAAACAGGCCTTAATGAAACTTTTTAAAATGCACCAAGTTCAATTACAGTCTTCAATTTGCAATCTTCTTGAGCAGACATTAGCAGCTGTAGACCTGTAATCGAATAGGGTAGCTAACATCTGTTGTGTATCGGGTAGCTATGGCGGCGAGACAGCCCCTGTTGCTGGTCGATGTGTGGCCTAGCTAACATCTGGAAATAGTTTAAAGCAGTGGCGTAGACGGGATTTATTCTTGGGGGAGGCACTTTAATCTTGGGGAGGCACTTTGCGGAGGTACACACTTTATACAATGTTTTCTCTTATATTTTGGCCTTATAAAACTTTTACATGACATCTTGGAGGGGCACATGCCCCTCCCTGCCTCCCCCTCGCTACGCCACTGGTTTTGCAGGCAGCTGATAGTGCCACTGGGTGCTTTAAGCGCACCTCACTTAAAATTCTTCATTAGGAAACTTTAACAACGCTAACATCTACTTGCGATTTTTATTATTCTTCCATCAACAACAATAACAAACAACAGAATTAGAGTGCTACTGTCGTCCATGACAACATTGAGAACTATGGTACTAAATCCAATCCGATGAGCAGAGTGTGGGATCCAAAACGGTGCAAGCTAAAATCCGGGAAGTCAGTCCGAGGTAGGGTACTAGAGGAATGGAGGTTTACATGTTGGTCTCAGTTCCTGTGCAATGGTTGAATAGGAGAGGTTAAAGAGTTTGACAAACAACTGCTATAGCAGGAAGTAGAGAGCAACCATCGCCCTTGATAATATCGGCCACTACGGAGCTAATCTCAAGCTGACAAGAAAAATTAAAAGCTTCCAATGGTGAAAATTCAATTCTCGTGTTATTAATGTCACGACTTGGTTATGTTGGTTATTATTGAAGCCTGGAACTTATTGTATTAAGTGTCAAATTAGACACAGGAGTTATTTCATAGCTCTCCTTGTCTGAGGCGGATTCGAAATAACATATATATATATACCTGTATATATATATATATATATATATATATATATACATGTATATATATATGTATATATACATGTATGTATATATATATATATATATATATATATATATATATATACATGTATATATATACATATCTATCAACTAACCGAAAACTGATTATAACGGCAAGTGACGAACAGCTTTGATGCCACAATAAGAATGCAAAAGTTTCTACACGATTTCCTTAGCTAGACTGTTATATTTTGTTATGAATTACACTATAGGCCTACCAAGATATGGCTAATAATTAAAACATTACAATAGTGTACCCCTAACACTATGTAAAATTATAATTTTATAAATTTTCTTAGAATTAATTTTATGCGAATAAAATATTTTGCGCGTAGCTATAGATGTGCTTTAGAGTTTAGATTAGCCAATCTGTTAGTAAGACAAACTTTCTGCGATTTAAAAACGCCTCAAGTTGGCACCCCACTCAAAACCTAGACGATGTTGTTGCTGCAACTGAAAGTTAAGAAGATAAGCAGCTGCCTGTGGTGTTACATATTTCTATGTGTGGGCTCAGCTTATAGCAACTTAAATTGAGAATTCTATAGCAACAAAAGCAACACAACTAGAGTATCTAGAGTATTGCTATTGTTCATGACAATATTGAGCACTATAGAACCAAAACCAACCGATGAGCAGAACGAGGGGGCAATAGACGGTTCTAACCATATTCCGAAAATTCAGTCCGAAAAAGGTTTGATCCTATTTTACACGGGTTTAACTTAACTTAACAATAATTATACTGGTCAAGGAAGTCACAAAGACTTGTAACACCAGTTTTAGACTTAAATTCATATCTTAATACATAGAGACGTAAAGGAAAAGATACAAACCTTGACAAGCTGATAGGCTTCAAAAAGAAGAACACAAGAAAAACCAAGCACTCACCAACACACCCCACACACACAAGCATCTCACACATAAACCCAAACACAAGTACACAACCATGCACAAACACACACACATACATTTAACGCAACATCCATTTTTAATGTGAACAAGAAGATGAAGTTGGGGATTCGAACCCCCGACTCTGTGAAACTTCGGAAAGCCTAAAGTGGTGTAAGTCAGACATTCCTGTCTTAAGTTCTGTAGCCTGTTAGCTTTGAGGGATGTAGAACTTGCAGCAGAAGTCTAGTCTGTGAAAGCCACGCCATCTTGTGATTATCTTACGTTAGTCTGCGCACATATACTATACAGAGCCCGTCGTCAAGCGTATGATACGTTGTGTCTGACTTTTACTATACGTGTGAAGAAATAATGCAAACATAAACTTAGTTAGCTATTTATTACGACTGAAAGTCGAAGTTTATTAGCTAATGCTCTAATATGTATCTAAAAGATATATATTAAGATATATTATTATATTTATATTATTATTTTATATAGCATTAAATCTTAACGTATTTGGTGTGCGATATTTTGGCTGTACACAGATTTGAAACTAAATTGATTGGGCGGGCTTCATTAACATTTGAGATTCTATTAAATTTCCGTAGAATTATATTCCATATCCAACGCTGAAATGAAGCTGTAAATAACTACTTTACCTCAAGCCACTCACTGTGCTGCTGTATTCAGTGTATTTTGAGTTTCTGTATTCAATGAAACTGTCTGAGTCGTATCCTTCCGAACACCGAAAATACAACCTCGTGTTTCATAGACGCGTGTGGTCAGAGCTAGGCTAAGCAATTTAAACTAGATTAATTAAACTTAAAAGATTCATTTTGGTTGGGAGAGACATTTTAATAACATTGCAATTTGTTTTACTTTACAGATTTATTTATTTCTGAGGTAAAGAATTTGAACAAGAACAATGAGGGACCAATACATTGGGATGATTAGCGTTGCACTGCTAATGATCTGCGGATTCAGCCAGGTTTGTGGCAACGGTTTGTATCCGGCTACTTTTGATTTAGTTATCTGCCAGTCATTCATTCGTTCGTATTTTCATTCAGTCAATCAATCAATCAATCAACAAATTCATCAACAAATCTCTTATTGAAGAAGGCTATTCAACAGACAAGCCATCAATCAATCACTCAATTCATTCATTCAATTAGTCTCTTTCACAATCGTCGAAGAATAAACGTAATTTCCAACTCGTTTAGGTTGACAAAATCAATATTTGGTGACTGATTTGCTTTAACAAACCAGCTACCAAGTGTAATTTGACATTTATAACAAAATCTGAGTCTTTTCCGAGCTTTAGTGCCGCTGAATAGCTCGTCAACGAAAGGATGCAACGACCGAACACAAACTCAAAACTAAATTCAGATACTAAAGTACTCCTAACTCAGATTTATTAATTGATTGATTGCTTGATTGATTTTTATTCAGGCTAGAGAGGTGACAGTGACAAATAAGGTGTTTTTCGATATCGCTATCGATGGTAACGATGTCGGCAGGATTGTGTTTGGACTGTTCGGGAAGGTGGTGCCGAAGACAGTGGAAAATTTTGTTCAGTTGGCATCCGGAGAGAGAAAGGAGGGAGGCTACCAAGGAACCACCTTCCACAGGGTTATAAAGGATTTCATGATTCAGGGTAAGATCTCTCTCTCTCTCTCTCTCTCTCTATCTCTCTCTCTCTCTAGTGTTCTGTCAAGCGGCAGGTCCAAGGTACATAGTCCTACTCATGCTTCTTTTCACGCTCCATAAAAAGCACACCATCGACAACGAGTTAATCCCTTCACAAATGGCTATGCCTTACCCACCTTTATGTATCTTGGGGATAGTATGGCTTCTAAGGTGGTTTCCGTTGCTTAACCGCAGCTTAATGGACATTCTTTTGTTCGTCTAACTTTGATTCAGTAGTGCGCTCGATGTTGTCACGGATGACAGTAACACTCTAGTTGTTGTTGTTGGCCACAGGTGGAGACTACACAGCTAGGGATGGAACAGGAAGTGAGAGTATCTACGGAGGATTCTTCAAGGACGAGAACTTTGAGATCAAACACACGGAGGAGGGTCTGATAGCCATGGCTAACAAAGGTTTATAGAGCTTCTATTCTGTCATACAAACAAAGGTTTATAGAGCTGCTATTCTGTCATACAAACAAAGGTTTATAGAGCTTCTATTCTGTCATACAAACAAAGGTTTATAGAGCTTCTATTCTGTCATACAAACAAAGGTTTATAGAGCTTCTATTCTGTCATACAAACAAAGGTTTATAGAGCTTCTATTCTGTCATACCAACAAAGGTTTATAGAGCTTCCATTCTGTCATACAAACAAAGGTTTACAGTTATTCTATTCTGTCATACAAACAGAGGTTTATAGAACTTCTATTCTGTCATACAAACAAAGGTTTATAGATCTTCTATTCTATCATACAAACAAAGGTTTATAGATCTTCTATTCTATCATACAAACAAAGGTTTATAGAGCTTCTATTCCGTCGTACAGCTGAATCATGTAGTATAGATATCTATAGGAGTATGTGAGAGATTAGATATCATAGATGTATCAGAGATGTTAGATATCAGAGGAGAATCTAAGAGATTAGATATCAGAGATATTATATATCGGAGATATTATGTATATGAGAAGTATCAGAGATTAGATATCAGAGAAGTATCAGAGATTAGATATCAGAGAAGTATCAGAGATTAGATATCACTTAATAATCCTATCAGCACCTAATCAATTGCAATGTCGAAATGATTGTAATTATTTAAAATAATTGTGTTTATTTATATACCTTTTTATTCGCCACTTGGGCAACCAAAACACACACAAAACAGCAACAGAAATAAACGCAAAATGTGCAAAACAAAGAAAATAGAACATGAAGAAAAACAATAGATTGCATTTCAAAAAATGTAGCCTATGCGATATAAGCACATCAATATCATCAATAATGAAACCGCATAGGTTACATTTGTCAAAATTTCCACAACAATACTTATTGGCATGATATACCAATTTTTTCTTTCAACACTGCTGAAAGTTTAGATTTATTACATCTTTGTAGTTATTTTATTTATTGTAGTTAATTATTTGTACTTACTGTGCTACTTTCTTGACTAGTAGTGGTAACAAACTTGTTTTTCCATAATAATTAATTAATTTAATCAGTAATTTATTTATCAAAAACAGTTTTTTCACAATGAGGTCTGTAGACCTCAGCGCTAGATTTCTAATTAAAGATCTCTCAAATTATTTATCGCATACACTCACAGCTGATTACTTTAATAAATATTTGACGATTTAAAATACTTTTCGCTAAATTAGATGTTTATTAATCGATTAGCGGATTGTTTTAGGATATCTTTAATTATAATAGTCTTTAACCGATTGATTGTTTGATTAACAGGACCAGACACTAACGGTTCCCAGTTCTACATCATCACAATATCGAAAGCCTCATGGCTGGACGGCAAGCACACTGTGTTCGGCAAGGTTCTCGAAGGTCTTGACCTCGTGCACAAGATTGAAGACCAGCCCACCAATACTAACGATCACGTGACCAATGACGTCATCATAGTGAGATGTGGCGTCATACCTGTGGCTCAGGAATATGACATCACTCTGCAGGATTAGATATAATCCTAGTTACTGTGACGTCACACTGCAGTATTAGAGATAATCCTAGTTACTGTGTGTGACGTCACACTGCAGGATTAGATATAATCCCAATTACTATGACGTCACACAGCCTGATTAGAGATAATCTCACAAACTAATCTCACATAGTTGTAAGTAGAAGTGCAGTAATCACTGAGTGTAGGTAGTTGTAAGTTGTTGTTATGTACTATACCTGTGTACTACAGTATGTACGTATAATCGTCGAGTAAATTAAGTCCAGCATCGGATCTGTAAGAACTATCACGTGGGTATCATTAAGTATCATCGCGCAGACGACGTTCAGGTTTTTTTCTACGTATGCACTGCCAGATAATCCAAGGCACACATTCCTACTCAGGGCCATCCCTCTATGAGCACCCCATAGATCAACAAGTTGATGCATATCACAAAACGAAAACCTTTACCACAAATGCAACGCGTTATAAATTATATACGACCTCAACACTTCAGAGCAAGACTAAGGTTGGAATTATTGTTCATCTACTAAGTTGCATTGCTTCGCAAAAGGCGACAACAGCGTCATTAAGAAGGCAACTGGAAGCTATTTCATGAACTTTCTCAAGCATGCATGACCATATTTTAGTTATGAGTCATAACCCTTGATCATACTCTAGCTCGATGGACTGGCTAATTTTCAAAATGATAGCAAATTTGTTGTCTGTTATTATCTAACTTGCTATGTCATATAAAAACGTTTTTAAAAGCAGTACGTAGTTTACTTTTGGTATATTGTAATTTAGAGTCTAATCTATTTTGTGTGTTATTGGTTTCATTTCTAATTTCTCGCTACCAGATCAGCGAGATGAAAAGAGATTCATACATTAATCCATAAATGGCTGGATCCAGTGGAGAAGTCGGTAAAATACTCGACCGCGGATCAGTATGTGCGGGGTTCAAATCCTCGGCTCTCCCGTCACTGACATCGCTTTAGAGTGAGGAAACTGACGTTACCCTTAGCTTTAAAATGTAAAGTGTAACTTGTAAAGACACTAATCGGCTTGAACTTAATATCATAGCTTCCAACATATACAACACAATAAGCTACCAACCGGCATACAACGTAGTGACCTCTAGTGCTCGATTACCTCTAATGTTCAATGACTTCTAAAGTTCAATGACCTCTGTTACATGACCTCTAATGCTAATGACCTCCAGTGCTCAATGACCTCTAATGTTAAATAATAAGTTTTACATCAGTTTTCTGACCATAAGGACTCTCTCACAAGACAGATCAAGCCTAGCGCTGAAAACGCGCCCTCCTATATAACAGACTGGTACGTTAACGATGAAACCATACAAACTGAACAAATACCAAACAGCTACATTACAGCATCGATCAGTATATTTCCATCAATGATCAGACAACTGATTTGAATTGGTACCCTTATAAACACGTGTAACAATATAAATCAAAAAGCTCTACTATTATTTTCATACACATCACTGGAGGCCATAAAGAAAAGACAAAATCATTTATTTAAATTACGTAAATTAACTGTAAATTACACAAATCTAAGTTTCTCAAGCAGGAGTTACACGTGAAAGAGCTCAGAGCTTACTCGTTCACAGATACTATCAGAGAAAGGCTTGAGTAGCAGAAATAACACTTCACACTCTTGCTACATCTTATTCTATCTCTCTCTCTCTCTCTCTTAGAGCACTGCCTGCTGGCTGATCCATGGTATATAACGCCTCCACTCTTCTCTGCCTTCCGCTCTCCTTTTCATGTCCACATATGAGTGGATCGCATTCAGTAAATACCTTACTCTATCTATCAACGCAATACTGCTGCATAGTGTACTGTTAAAAATGTTGCTACATCTTATTCTAGCTATCAACCTAATTCTGCTACATCTTATTGCATTGAATTAGCAATCTTTTATAGATGCTATTAGAGAAACAATATGTACTTTTACTTCAGAATAATGCATTCTTAAATATCTGCTTTCAAAATATATGATAATATTTATCAGAACCGTTGTAGTTGGATTTGCATCCCCAGTCAAGTGCACTACCAACTTTGCCATCCGAGTTTAATTACAGCCGAAAGTTAAACTGAAATAAATTAAAAAATCACATATCTAACTACTGAATACTAATTAAGATATACCTAGAACTAGAGAAATGAAGAAAACAGTTAAACTTATCAAACTTCAAGAGAAATAGGCAATTCTCAATGAAAATTTAACAAGTAAAATGTAATCCGTTCACATCTAAGGTTCAGCAACAGGAATGATAATGCCTGATTATAATTACACGAGGAAGACTTCAATACTCGAACAGAAAATAAAATACCCTTCCTCGAAAATGCTTAATTCAAATTAAATTCGTCATTCAATAACGTTCATCATCCAAACACAGTAAATGATATCATAATTGGAATCGAGAATAGACAATAAACTGATAATAAACAGTCCACAAGCTCAATCAAATAAGAAATAAGAAATAAGGATCTGCTAGAATTGTCTACATTAATCTTATTTGAGCATACACTGACATAAAAATACTAAGGTTATGAAGATGTTTGTCACACGGTAACTCAATGTTGATATGTCAGCAAGCCAATACGGCTACATGATATACACTGTATTTCATGATTTAACATTCACAATGGTAAGTTTGTCACTTATTTATATATTCTTTGAAATTACTTACCTTTGTCATAAGCAAGAAATACTTTTTTAAAAATAAATTACAAATCAAGAAAATTAGTTAGGAGTGATACTATAATTGACAGTGGACATTCCAAGCTACACATTGTAAAGCCAGCACGTTACAACGTCTGTCTTACAACAGAAACAGAATGTTACTAACTAAACGGTAGTAAGTAATAATACTGCCGAAGAAAAAACGACTTGATTTAGCGTGAAATCTAATGTATACTCGACACTAGCAAATAGCGACTATTCTAAACTCTAATGCCACAAACCATACCGGCAGATCTAGTTTCGAGATAAAAGTACAAAAGGCTAATGCTAACGTCAGTTTCCTCACTGGAAATCGATGTCAGTTACGGGCAAGCCCAGGATTTGAACCCTGCGCACACTGACACGCGGTCAAGTATCTTACCGACATCGCCACTGGCTCCAGCCACATCGCCACTAGCTTAAGCCAGTGGCGATGTGGCTAGATAAACAATCTCGATGAGCTTTCACTACAATTTCATAGTTAAACTCTTACGGTCCAGTTATAATTTTGATTTGAACACCTACTGATACTCAGTTAACAGGCCTAGTCAGCACTCCACTAGATTCAAACCAATGGATGAGGACTTTTTTATTTATTATTTATTCCATATAGTTATACACATGACATACCGCATGTGCTACATAGTTTCCTTTCTTAGTTGCTTTTTTGGTAGTTTTCATTATTTCCTCCTTTTCCTCTCCATGGTTATTGGTAATCATTGCCTAGCCGGCGTGGATTTAAGAATAACCTCCCAGGAATTATTTACATTCAAAGCTATCGACACTCGGTCTTCCAATGAATAATGATAACGTAAAATAATAATAATAATAAAACATGGATCATTTAGCTGTAGCAGCTGCTCTACTAGCTGTGAATCATCTAGCTATTTCTCTTATATCAGTACAACAGTAAACTTAAGTACTCCCTTTATAATATGTATAATATAGTCTGAGACACTTTTCAAAAGTAACGACATGACGACAAAATAGAACAAAGTAAATGCTGAACACATGATGATACAGATATATTTAATTCAAAACGTTTCTACCCTATCTCAACGCTAAAGTCTGACAAGATTCACAATGACTTGCTTCTTCAATCAACATATTTAGTCACTCCATCAATCAATAAATTAGCAGCAGTTTTTCGATCAATCTATCAAATCTGCAATCAAGCATTCTACCAATCACTAAGTTCATATCTTTTCAATTAATGCCTATTACGTAAGAGGACACTACAAGTTATACATCAGAGTTACTAATAATATCTCGATTGTTCAATCCCCACCATTTACATCACTATTTGATATCAATTTGATATCAACGATGCATACGTCCCTGTATGAGGAAATGGGCGTTAAACCTTTGTTATTATTATATTTCACCACAAAACCATAAGCTTAAGTTTAATACGAGTGCATATTTTCCGTGAAACTGATGCAACCATACTAAAGGATATACACTTCACTAAGTCCATATTGTCGTATCCCCCCCAGTCAATACAGTTTTATTTACAGCATAGTATGTTCAAGTAATCCACCAGAAATTCTCAAAACATCCTAAAATGCTCAAAATATTCAATGCACATTATAGAAAGATTTTGATGAAGCATAATTTATTTATTGAGCCATAGGACCACACAGATGAGATTAACATGAGTTTAATTATATCAACAAAACTGCTTCTATACGTAGGGAAATTAACTAGACTTCGAATCTCAGTCAATTTCACATTCACTCGAATGATGTTGGGGACTATCACAGTACAGAAAGTGAAACGTGAATGCTTACACAGAAAAGCTTAAATCTTGACAGCTTCTGAATCACTGATAATAAATTACTCTTGATTCTTCAGTTACGCTTAACTAGTACACAGCTATGACTTATCCACTTACAAGCGAATTGTCAGAATTAATCTATAGCCACTGAATATCTTTTATTTTACAATCCATTAGCTACAAGATTGCAAATTAGCAAATAAAATTCTTAATTATATAAAATAATTGTCTACAGTGATTCATCGGTTCCATGATTCATGATTCAATGGATGTGGTTCAAAACTAAACAGGTAATTTTGGAGTAATTCGTTTACGACGCAGTTATTCTGTTGCAAGAAAATAAATAAATTATAAACAACACGCAACTTCCATATATATTCCACTGACCAAGACCAAGACAATGTCAAAATTCAATTCAATGTAAAACTAAAACACCAGTAGCAGTAGCAGTGTGAACAGAAATCATTGCAAAGAGGGTGGAAAAGGGGAAAGAGATTTTACCACTCCTAGTGTAGAAGAAAATTATATTTCACTGTTTCGAGCACTTGTAGAATCTCAAACACAAATCTAAACAGATTCAATACATTGACTATGAATCATATCTTAATATACTTTCCAGCAAGGAAGAATAATTTAGGTTCAACTGTCATAGTGATACAACAGGAAACAGACGGAGAGAGAAAATCCTAAAAATAACGGAGGTCTGGGACCCTGCATCCCGTCTACACCGCTACACTGAACACCTTTCCATATAAATACTGACTACAAGACGAAGGTCTAAGTTTTCTTTAGCTTCAGCTTCTCCACGACATTGCAGAGCTTGAGGGCTGGCCCAAGCTTCAGCCCCATGTACTTCATCATCATGTCGCTCGTCAGCAGCATAAGAGCCTTACCATCGATTTCCTACTCACAACAACAACAGCAGCATAAGAGCCTTGCCATCGATTTCCTATGCACAACAACAACAGCACTAGAGCTTTGCCATCGATTTCCTACGCACAACAACAACAACATCAGAGCCTTGCCATCGATTTCCTACACACAACAACAACAGCATCAGAGCCTTGCCATCGATTTCTTACGCACAACAACAGCTCTGTAAGCCTTTCAAACAAAACTGATGAATAATGTGCCGTCAGCTACATCAGCTACAAATGTTAATTTAAAAAGGTAATTCACAACCCCAATTATTTCATACAAAAAGCCACTATCAAATAGCACTTTTTAAACAAATGCATATTTATTCAAAAAGTCACCATTGTAGAGGGAGCCAGTGAACTGATCTATTAGATTTACGACTGGAATCAGTATCAACAAAATGCCATACAAATCAAAGCACATATTGAATAACAGTAGATTCATCGTAATAGTTTATATTAACGTTGCTATTGAGGTAATTATCAAGTACATAAAGGTACATCTTATAAATTTATTTCTACAGGAGTCCGCTGAAAGTGGATTTTAACAAACTAGAAAAAGATGTTGTTGCTATTGAGGTAATTATCAAGTACATAAAGGTACATCTTATAAATTTATTTCTACAGGAGTCTGCCGAAAGTGGATTTTAACAAACTAGAAAAAGATGTTGTGACGTCAAAAGCATCAAATATTGCAAGTATAACTATAATAATTTAATTTACAGTATTACATTTAACAGCTGATTAAATATTCAAAGAAGAAAGAGATCGATCACGTTAACTGGTAGAAAGATACAAGGACATACGTACGTGTTTGCGGAATAGATCAGTGTAAGAGCTGAGAGCTGGGTCGATGCCCTTGATATAGCAGGCGACGTCCTCTATGGACCAGCGACACAGGTCACCAGGTGGAGTCACTTCAACTCTAATCTCTGTCGTTGAGTTCGCTGCGGTAACACGAGTAACAGTACAACTGTATAATATACACTATATATATGAGGTCTATCTAAATGTAATATATCTATATATAAGCGTAGAAATTTTATAACAGTGCACTGTACAAGAGTATAATGCAATATACACGGTATATATGTAAGCATATGTACATGTAATATAACTACAAATGAGTGTAGAAATAATATAACAGTACCAATCACTAACAAAGTAATATTTACAACTGCTATAAATTGTTCTAAACCCAAAGTTTTTTATATTGATAATAAATTGGTTAACACATCTTTATAGTGGTAAAATTTCACTTAAATTTTGGCAGGTTGCACAAAGATGTTAGCAGCTTAAAGTTTTTGTAATAACACTTTAATCTGCGCAGTAATCAGTCGGTTAGTCAGACAAACTCAACATTAATTAATAAACCAGAAATGTAGACGAATACTGCTCTCTAATACTGTAGTTCTGACATTACAGATTAGGCATCAGTTCTTTCCTACAATGTCTTGATCAGTTAACTCTCCATTCTCAATTTAGCATTAATATAGTTATTTGAACAGTAAAGTCCTGAACAAGAAAAGTATTTCCAAAAGTTTGATCGATATCAAAGTTATATATAGCTAGAACTAGAAAGACTTAGCAGATCCAGCAGACTAAGGGGTTAATTAGATTAAGATATCCATTACGGGATTGATTAGGTTAATATATTTGTAGGATAAAGAGATCAATCACACTAGGAGATTAGGATCAAGAGATCAGATATGTACCGACCTTCAGCTTCAAAAGGTTGAACACGTTTGACAGTTATAGGAGGAACCCGCGAGGGAGCAGACTCTCCCCCGCTACTCTCAAATCGTTTCACGGAGGGGATGCCTGGCCCGGGCTCTGGAGTGACTATCTGGAGGGGCAGAGAAGGCGGAGGTGAAGGGATTTTGACGGGAGATGGGGGGGAGTGAATGACTGTAGCCCCGGTGACGGGCAGAGTTTGTCGTTTCTCCGGAGGCGCGGGGGCGTCGGAGATAGGAGAAGAGATTTCACGCTTGACTGGAGTGACGGCGACGTCTGTCGAGTCATCAGGAGAAATGTGTGACCTCTTACCTGATGAAATATTAAACAGTTAGATAGTATTAACATACTAAACCAACACATCATCGTCATCATCATCATCATCATCTTCATCATTATCATCATCATCTTCCCTTGAATCACAGTTTAGCGAGGGTCATATATATGGATATATATATATATATATGGATATATATATATATATGGATATATATATATATATATATATATATACGGATATATAGATATACGGGATATATCAAAAATCTACAAACGAGAAGTTCAGCAGTAGAATAAAATTAACTGCTTGATAATAAATCGATTAATAGAGGTCATAGAAGGTGGAATGGCAGGAAAAGATAATGGGATTTGAGAGGGCCAGGGTCAGTAGGCCCTGTATTTGGCCTGCCATTAGGCAGTGCACTAAGAGAGAAAATAAAGCGATTGAGAACACTTCAGTCACGCACATTTAAAGTGATGAGATTTGACAAGGCAAGGGTCAGCAGGTCCTGTCAAATACCATGGACCTGCCATTAGGCAGTGCACTAAGAGAGAGAATAGATCGAGTGAGAACTCTTGAGCCACGCACGTTTAGAGTGATGTGATTTGACAGGGCCAGGGTCAGCAGGCCCTGTCAAATACCATGGACCTGCCATTAGGCAGTGCACTAAGAGAGAGAATAATTCGATTGAGAACTCTTGAGTTACGCACGTTTAGAGTGATGAGATTTGACAGGGCCTGGGTCAGCAGGCCCCTCCCTGCCCCTCTGACCACAGTGAGGGCACGGCGTGTCTCCCAGCGGCTGAGCCGTAAACAGTCCAGGACAACACTCAATCTCCTTCAGCAGAACCTCCAGAAAACGATAGCACGTCGACGCCTTGCGTATTACCGGCAGCTGCTTCGTCTGCTTGCCACCAGGTAGCATAGCTGTTTACATAATACTAGCATAAAATAGCATAGCTGTTTACATAGTAGTAGCATAGCTGTTTACATAATAGTAGCATAGCGTAGCATAGATGTTTACATAACAGTAGCATAGAGTAGCATAGCTGTTTACATAGTAGTAGCATAGCTGTTAAATAATAGTAGCATAGAGTAGCATAGCTGTTTACATGATAGTAGCATAGCTGTTTACATGATAGTAGCATAGCTGTTTACATGATAGTAGCATAGCTGTTTACATAGTAGTAGCATAGCTGTTTACAAGATAGTAGTATTGCTGTTTACATAGTAGTAGCATAGCTGTTTACACAATAGTAGCATAGAGTAGCATAGTTGTTTACATAATAGTAGCATGGAGTAGCGTAGCTGTTACATAATATCAGCATAGCTATTTATATAATAGCAGAATGGAGTAGCATATCTGTTTACATAATATCAGCATAGCTGTTTACATAGTAGTAGCATAGCAATTTACATAGTAGTAGCATAGCTGTTTACATAGTGGTAGTATAGCAGGTTACATAGTAGTAGCATAGCTGTTTACATAGTAGTAGCATAGCTGTTTACACAGTAGTAGCAGCTGTTTACATAGTAGTAGCATAGCTGTTTACACAGTAGTAGCATAGCTGTTTATATAGTAGTAGCATAGCTGTTTACATAGTAGTAGCATGGCTGTTTACATAATAGTAGCATAGCTGCTTACATAATAATAGCATATGTTTACATAATAGAAGCACAGCTGTTTACATAATAGTAGCACAGCTATTTACATAATAGAAGTACAGCTGTTTACATAATAGTAGCACAGCTATTTACATAATAGTAGCATAGCTGTTGACATAATAGATACTTTTTATATGAACATAATGTGTCATGCTAAGAATTGAACATGTTACATATTTTTTATATATTTAATATATATTTTTATATATATTTTATATATTTAATTGTATATGTTACACTTGCAATTAATAATTACTATGTTCTATCTTATCTCGACGTAGCTATAAGCAGATCCTACCCGACACGACAACTCTGCCGTTGCCCTCTTTCAAGAGACTAAAGACAGAGTTTTGATCCGCAGAGCAGTCCACGGTAGCTTGAAGGGTCTGTCGCAGAACCCTGCGTATTGAGGCGGGGCCAAACTGAGATGGAAGGCTTGATACGAGCCTAGAGACCAGCACCGGGCCAGAGCAGCAGTTGTGATTAATGTACACGCACACTGTAATCAATCAATCAATGAATTAATTAATCAATAAATCAATTAATAGTCAATAAATCAAACGGGAAAGAAATAAAATCCAAGATGCGACTAGAATGAGACTTTGAAGAGACTAGTAGCACATAATAGCATTAAGGTCTATAAGAATAAAGCCATTAATTTTATAACATACTTTCACTGACAAAGACATCATGCAGTGAAGTCTTCTTCTATTATAATTTCTCGATCAATTTAAAAATAAACTTTAAAAACATATAACAATTAGGCTTCAATGTGACAGGACAATGAAAACAGCTTATGATAGTAAAAAAGATTAGAAATATAGATGAGGATGTAGTAAAGAGAGTTTGGAGCGAAGAGCTGGATGTTAAGCTTGAGAGAGGTAGACCACAACTGACGTGCGATGCAGTAATTAAGAAGGACGTGAGAAATAGAGGATTGACTGATGATATGGTGTGGGATAGGTAGGACTGAAAAAGTCTATTCGTATCCCGACCCTGGTTAAACTGGGATTTAAGGGAAGATGATGATGATGATGAAAGAAGCCTAGAAACACCAGAATATAACAGAACTGTTCCCACCTGCAGCCGCAGAGTATTTGCTACCACCTGAACCACCTGAAAAATAACACAGACATTACGCTATACGGCACTGCAGAACATCAACGTGCTACTCATATATGAAATGCTTGTGTACCTCGGTGCCCCGGATATAACTTCTTGTTTATATTATAACAACAACTTTCCAGAAAACTAGTTGATTTAATTGAAACTAATATTTTGACAGCTAACAATTCACTAGCAGTGCCTTACAGAAGTTTTTAAAATGTTTTCTATATTATTCAGCAAATTATAGATTCGCGGGATTGAACATAACATCAAAGATGATTTAATGCCCATTTCTAAATCAAAATAAGATATCAATAGCAAATTCAGCAGTAATAGAATTAATAATTATTTATAGGCAGGACTAAGTTTACTTAAGGTTTGTACCTTATCTGAACGTTTTACTGATATTAATAAAAATTTGGTTACAAATGTTAAAGAATTACATATTACTAAACAGCTCATTCTGGTGAATAGCTGTTACAATTTCAAACTGTTATACCTCAAAAACTGAGGATGATAGAGAAAAACGAAAAACAGATTTGAAATCAGTATAAAAAAATTCTACTAAACACACCCTTTGCCATTGTTTGTGCAACTACAACATTCTTTCTGTAGACCAGTGTAGTTAAACTCACTTAACTACACTCATCATCATCATCATCATTATCTTCCCTTATATCCTAGTTTAACCAGGGTCTATTTGTATCCCGACCCTGGTTAAACTGGGATTTAAGGAAAGATGATGCTGATGATGATGAGTGTAGTTAAACTCGCCACAGAGGATACAAGAAGCTATCGTACCCTCAGTGTGGTTGCTGGGAGAGCCGCTCGTGTCTGGCTCCACAGAGCCGGGTCTCTTCACCTCTCCATCAGCCGACAGCCGTCTCTCTGACGAGCTCTTGCCGCTTTTCACGTGCGGCTCATCCCGAGAGCCGCGCGGTGATGGCTTGTCGCCGGCTAACGGCTCCGTCTTGATGTGCGGCACTTCTGAAGCAGTGGGTGTGGCTTGTGGAGTAGAGGGTGGAGGCACAGTGATTGACAGTGTGAGTGATTTACCGTCACCCGTCTTGTGCATGACCAGCTTATCTGTAGAACAACAACAACAACAATCAATCGGCTGCAGTGCATATAAAAGTGTATATATCACAACGTATAGGTATATACTGCAATATACGCAACGTATAGGTATATACTGCAATATAAGCAACATATAGGCATATATTGCAATATACGCAATGTATACGTATATACTGCAACATACATATTCGAGTTATGTCCATGATATCATTGAACAAAAACGTTTGACTAAACACCCGCCAATGAAAACATGCACCCGCTCATTGATCTATCTATACCTGAAAGAACCAGACTACTACATCTACATGTAGCATAGAAAAAGATAATTCTCAATCTGTAGGATTTAAATTAGTCAGCAGTGCTGATATTTTCCAATAATAAAATCTTTGAGAAAAGCACTGGTACGACACAACAACTAATACCCTCAAAATTAATTTACTGAATGTTTATTTCTATTTGTATTTGTCAGTGATTTCGTGTTGATGCTGAAATAAACACATATCTCTCTCTCTCTCTCTCTGAAGCCACAATCAGCAGGCTTAGCCACAAGCAGCTACGCATTACTAAGAGAAGACGTACTTTTTTTGTCGGCAGTCATAGCAGGTTCAGGTTTTGATATAGGCTTACACAGCAGCTAAGCAGACTTGGTCACAGCAGCTAAGCAGGCTTAGCTACAAGCAGCTAACCAGGTTTAACCACAAGCAGCTAAATAGGCAGGTTTAACCACAGCAGCTAATCAGGTTCAGTCAGAAGTGGCTAGTTGATGATGTTACTAAGAAAAGACATACTCTTTTTGTCGGCAGTCGAAGCAGGTTCAGGCTTTGATATAGGCTTGCTGTGGAACGTGTCGGGAGCCCCCGAGGAATGTCGCACGGACTTCTGAGGATTAGTCAAATCTGCCGATCCACCTGACACTCTGTTCTTCTTGTCTTTCTCAGCTGTTAGGAAATGTCACAATATAGGATCTTCTTACACAATATATATATATATATATATATATATATATATATATATATAGTGAAAAGTAAATGTTGTTGTGATTAAACTCAAGCATGACAATTAAAAGATTTAACATAATAGACACTAATCATATACGAAATAATCATTAACAGAAACTATTGCGCTAAGTTTCCTAAAATTATGTATCACCAATACAACGTTAAACCATTAGATAACTCTGATAATAACAAAGAGTACTTCTAAATAAGATTCTACCTAACTGTCACATGTAATATTTAGATATTCCACTGCCGATCAGTAAGTGCGGATTCAAATCCTGGGCTCGCCCGTCACTGACATCGCTTTCAAGTAAGGAAACTGTCATTACCATTAGCTTTATCAGCTTTTTACCTCTATTTTATAGAATACGAAGCAGTGTTACTGTAAAAGCATAACAGAGAACCAACACCAAATCCATTTACACAGTGTGTGAGTGCCATATCTCCTATCCTCTCTTTCATTCTTCTGTATTTCAGAAATATAATAACTATAATTCATTTAACTCATGCAAGACATCAGAAAATCTCAGCCACACTAACTCTTCAGTCCCGGATGTTGTAGTGGATGCTTAGTCTTGGCGCACCATCCGACGGGAAAGATGTCCCGAGAGTCAAACCTACACCAGTAGTCAAACGCACCCTTCCAGCCGTCGAACGTCACGTGGATCTGATCTCCGTTGACTGCGCCGATGGTCGCTGGACAAATGAGCTGAGAGTTCTTCCTGTCTACCGCCTCAAGCTTCATCCCAACGTCAAAATGATTGCTTTTGGGCGACGGCGGCTCCTGCGGTCGCAATAAATCCAGCAGCCGGTCAAGTTTATAGCATCGTTTAATACAATAACTCTCTAAAATCAGGTAATATTATAACACAATAGCATCAGGAAATGAGGAAGTTCTGGAGAGAGTTGGTACAGATAGTTGATAAAAGTATTAAGAAATAGGAAGAAGTCTACTAAGAGATGTCATAGAAGATAGGATGGAATGAAGAAGAGGCAGAGGCAGGCCGAGATTAGGAATGTTAGATGATTTAATGATTAACTCTTATGTGAATATGAAGAGAAAAGCGGAGGACAGAGAGGAGTGGAGTCATTATATACGATGGACCAACCAGTCGGCAGTACACTACGCGAGGGATAGCATCAGGATTCTATAATGGCAAAAAAAGCTATTATCTAGTGAAATTTTTCAGTGTCTACCTGCATGGGAACATACTTGCATACTGACATACATAAACAGACCTAAATTAAAAGTAACTGAGGACATTACCTAATTAATTAAATAACTGCCACTACTAATATGTCATTTGAATCTTTTCTTCAACAGTCCGGAAGAAAAAAAATCAAAGATTCAAATTTAAATCTGAAAAAGATGGCTCATCAAAAGTTATATAACAAGAGGCACTAGTTGAATGTCCAGAATATAAACTTACTCTTTTGAAACATGAGTCTGGAGCCAAATCTGCTCCACTGAGTAATTTCTGTAGAAAAAATGGAAAAGTGGACTGATTCATCCTAAATCCTAGAAACATAAAAGAGTATTGATACACATGTCAAACAAATTTATGCATAATGTTAATAAAATATCACTTATCATCATCGTCATCCTCCCTTGAATCCCAGTTTAAACAGGGTCGGGATGCAAAAAGACCGTCTCAAATCCTCTCTGTCCTACACCACACCACCAGCCAATCCCCCATTTGAGACATTTCCATTATTTTTTATTTTTGCAGCAATTTTTGGAGCCTAGGCGCTCACCAACCGAATGCCCTCTCTGATGTTGGTATAGATCTTAAGTGCTTTAGTCACCTTCTACGACACGTGCAGTCACTGGTATGTCAATTCTTTAAAAACCCGGACACAACACGGGGAATTAATAAAATATCAATACTTATGGATTTTATTTACCTAAGATTTATAGAATTGAAAAATTCTTAAATATTGATATGTGGTATATGCATATATACAATTATACATATACCAATACTGAAGCATTTATCTACTCTAAAGCCACATCATCATCATCACCCCTTGAGTCCCAGTTTAACCAGGGCCGGGATACAAATAGACTATGTCAAATATCTGTCCTACACCACACCACCAGCCAATCCCCTATTTGAGACTTCTATTCGTTTAAACTCTTGTAGCAATTGCTGGAGCCTAGGCGCTCACCAACCTAATGCCCTTTCTGATGTTGGTATGGATCTTAGTGCCTTAGTCGCCTTCTACCACACGTGCAGTCACCGGTTGGTCAATTCTTCAAACAACCTGGACACAATACGGGGAGCCATATAAATGCATAATCATTGTAAATCATTTTAGTATACTGGGTATTAAATTAAACATGCTTGAAAAGGTCATGATTCAGTAACGAATGAAACAAACCTAGTGGACATTCGACAAGACCAGGATCAAGAGACCGAGTAATAAATGACCAGGGTTAAAATGAAACAAACCAAGCGGACGTTCAGCATGACCAGGATTAAAATGAAACAAACCAAGCGAACGTTCGACATGACCAGGATTAACATGAAACAAACCTAGTGGACGTTCGACATGACCAGGATTAAGGGACTGAGTAACAAATAAAACAAACCTAGCGGAGGTTGCAGCAGACCCTTATTCTTCTCACAGTGCCCGACAGCATGTATATCGGACGAGTCCACCATGCGCCAAAAATCATTTCTGTCGTCGCTGCCCTCCAGACGAAGTCCAAGGCGCGGCCCCTGCAAACTCACGACGCGAGCGATACAGGTAGACGTGAGGTTACGAGGGTCGGACGCCTCTAGCAGCATGCCCGGCTTAAACTCATTCACCGGTGGGTTGACCGACTGTTGTCAAACACAACCAAAAATAATGGCTCACTTAGAAATAACACTTAGAGAATAATTTTTTTAATTTCTTTAGCTTTACTTTCACTGTGCATATGCATTTAGTTTCTTTAATTTTGCTTCACTGTGCAATGAATGAGTGTTGTTTGACCAAGTGGCTAAATAAAGATATATATATATAATACACAGAATCTAGTCAGATTATATGCAGAAGGATAATTGAATTAAACAATAGAATTTATTTAAACTAAAATGATCTCATTTCAGTAAATTTATTTAATTTTACCACTATATATTTTAATATCACAAAAGACGCGATATTACTTAGTAAATTTTTAGAGTGATATACAAACCTGTTTGAAGCAGGACTGGGGAGCCGGCTTGCTGCCTGTTTCTTTTAAGTAATCATCCCATTCAAATGTACCTGTCACACACAAGAACAGACTGCTCAAATTCTGCATAGTACAAAAACATCGGCTAATTGAAAAAATCATGCGCAGAATCAGCTCTACATATAGTGTGGAAGTGGCTTTAGATGACAGAAATTCAAATGTTTGCTCTCTCAGGCACTGATACAAGCAAAGATCTAAAGTCTGCAGATGCTAAATCTGGTGGAAATTAAATCTTAAATGCTAAATTTTGTGACCTAAAGCCAGTAGATGCTAAATTTGGCGGAAAATAAATTGTAGACCACGGAACTCTGATAATTGACCCAGTACGTTTTCTGAAGCTAATTCTTTCCGGCTGTCATTTATCAACATCCAGAAACGAATATAGCACATGCACAAGATAACTATTTCCAGTCTTTATAAATTTCTCCAAATGTCAACAATAAAAAACAAATGTATCGTTTATCGTAGGCGCAGAAAATATGACACGCTGGGCCACCTTGGATACATGATCTTCCACTCAGGCCCTTCACAAGCCTATGCCTAAATCCGATAGATGGCAATAGACCTTATAATTATCGTTCTATACTTATAACTATAGTGCACAACAGCGTACATCTAACTTCACAGCTTATGACCCCAAAATTGGCTGGAGCCAATGGTGACGTCGGTAAGATATTTGACCGAGGATCAGTATGTGCGGGGTTCAAATCCTGGGCTCGCCCATCACTGACATCGCTTTTGAGAGAGGAAACCGATGTTAACATCAGCTTTCACCAGCTTTACCAAAGGTTAGCAGGTTAATGGCGACACAAGGTCATTTCTATGGCTGAACAATTAAATTAACTCAGTTAATCTACTACTAACTACTTTACTGTTACAATGAGTCGGAAGCTCTACAAGCATTCAGCATTCATGGAATGAAAAGCCTTTAGGAGAAACAGTAAAAATGCTAACCAAATGAAGCGTAATTATATCTAGAATCTTACCTGAGGTTTCATACTGGTACATAGAACCCTTACAGCTTGATGCCATCTCAGAGACATTCATACAATTACCCTAAAGCACAAATCATTCAGATATTTAATTATACTATTATTATTATTATTATTTCATTTTATTATTATTTATTTTTATTTATACAATGCAATGACAAGCGAGTTTGAAATGGCACTATGAGAGCCACACAACGCATATACTAAGTAAAACAATTTAAGAAACTGTGGAAAGCCATTAACATAAAAACTTCAGCAAGCTAATGACTATTTTACTTTCAAGGAATTAATGCTTTAAGTGGCTTAACGAGTATACACCTTCAAAGTTTCACTGGACAATTCAACACTGGACAAAGAATAACAAAAAAAGTGTCGGAATCATGTGAGTTTTGATGATTTAAAAAAGCAAAACCTTTTGCAATTTCTCATTCAGAAGTACAGATTTGTATATTTATGTGTAACTTTGCCACAATTTTTGTACATAGTCAAAAAACATGTTCTTAGCCTTAGTGAACAACAGCATTAACAGCATTTGACTTGTTTACTCCTGTTAAAGCATCAGGTTAATCTGTTAGTTCCGCACTATAATTTAATGCTTACATCACAACACTATCGAGCAATGCTGCTCTAACATTAGTACACTTCTTGGGAAATACTTTCACCTCAGAGATATGCAAGATTTTTGGACCCAATGTTGGACGATGCAGCATTACTGAATTGTCTTAAAAGAAAATACTATAAGCCGAAAATAGGAAATTTTCTGCTTCCTCATTGTAGTTACGCTTGACAAATTTTTTTTCATTTCAAGTCTTGATTAGGCAACAGGTAAATTCAATACTTTTCAAATGCATATTTCTAACGCTAACTGCATCGCGCCAAAACAACTCAGAGACGATTGCAATATTTAGGCATAAATAGCCATGGCCTTATGCTAATATATCCAAAGCAAATAGAATGCAAAACATTTCTACCGATACCTAACTTGTATTTAGAGAAAACAAAATAATAAACACAAATTTTATTTATATTTTGTTACAAAACCTTCAAAAATAATTCATAGCCCTAATGCCGACAACCAGATGGCAGCATCATTCACTTCCCGATTGTTATTTAGCGTTAAAGGTAAAAGTTAAGCAACTGTAACAGGGTTAGGCGTATAGACCCTTACGACACAAATAACATTCATTGGTTTGATACAGTACGCTACAATGAACATTCATCAGGTGAATTTTTCTATAACTATAATTTATAATATTAGAATGTCTTAATAGCGTAGGGTAACGTCATAAAGTTTTAAATGACAAATCCTGAGGTGAATTGAACCCTCGTGGGTTCGAATCCCAGCCGCACTGATCTGAGAGTAACATCTCGTACATTCACTGGACTGGTTACACGGAAAATGGAATAAATTGCCTAACGGTGTAAACATGTGATATTAAAAAGTGATAGATATCAACATAGTTGATCATTTCACTATAATACGTGTTTTTTTATAACAATTATGGGTTTTTGATCATTGGAATTCTTAATATGAATTAATTTTAGAATGAAAAAAATGTTATAAACAATATGAATAAATGAAATTTAATTAATAAATTAAATTATTTAAATAAATATAAAGTAAACTACTGATGGCTATATTACATATGGTGTAATATAATAAAATGTGATAAGTTCTAAGTAGTGTTATTCGTAGTGTTATGTTATACTATAAGTAGTATAATTTGCAATACTATCTATTATCTAAGCACATACTTATTATTGTTAATTATTATTGATTAATATATCAATTAACATCGCACATTATTTTATTCATAAAGAGTTTGACCTGATAACGGAAAGATTGACCAACGGTCTACTGCGCATGTCATAAGAAATGACTAAGCAATAAACTGAGGAAATCATGCAGAAACCACATCAGAAGGGGGACTTAAGAAGAACTTATCGCTGTACTCAATTAATCGTAGATATCACACATCACTTATAAAAATATTATTAGGATATTTTAAATTATATTATCAACATGTTGTATTAAATATTACATTATAAACTATTTATACTTATTATCAATTTTACTACGTTATTAAGTTTTACTAGTTTGCAATATTATCTAGGCCTAACATTAATTAATATCACTAATTTCTTAGGTTATTTACCTGAGATTACTTTATTTTCTTTTTATATTATTTTTTATTTTATTGGCTCAAGCCAGTGGCGATATCGGTAAGATATCTAACCGCACATCAGTATGTTCAAACCCTGGGCTCGCCCGTCACTGATATCGCTTTCGGGAGATGAAACTGACGTTAACATCGGTTGTTTAGCAGCACTTATTGATTTATTTCATTAAACTCCCACAGTTTTGCTGAATTACACAGAAATTAGTTAAAAACCTTAAAACTTATGAGCAATAAAGTTAACTACAAATGCAATTTTATTTAGCAATTCTGAAACTATGCAACATTAAATAACTTATTTAATTGTACAGAGATCAATTTCCAGAGATTAGGCAATATATTTTTATTCTTCAGGTTATTAGTATTTTTTCTCTGTAGTCTACATACATCATCAACAGAAATATATTACGTTAGTAACTAAAGTAAATAAATGAGAAATGTTCTATACAGATCACGAAATATTTACAAAAATTCATATACGCGTATTCTAGTAAATAAGGTAAAGACTGCGGCTAGCTTGCAGAGTTACATCGTTATCTAAATCAATGCAACACTCAAATAAGTCAGATGCTGACTATGCAATGGTATGCGCATCGATCCATCGACATTCTTATGTCATTTAGATTTACATTCCTTTTATTATATTGGACACTTCAAACTTCAAAGAAAAAGCCAAAGTGTCTATACTACTAAATTCACTTAGAGTGCCGAGTTGCCGTCGTCTACGACAACATCATGCACTACAAAACCAATTTCAAGTTGAATCTTTAAAGTTAGAAATCCCATTAAACGGTACATAATTATCCAATATCTGGTAAACCAGTCTTAATGAAAAGAAAAGATGCATGCATACATAAAATAGAAACGAAACAAGATAAATACAAAATGCTATAAATTAGTTCAATGACAAATAATAGATAAATCAAAGTCTATTGAACTAATATAAAAATATTAACAAAATAAGATATTAGACAAAGACGGTGTTGACCTAATGACCTCCAATAGGAAGATGCAGTGTTAGATTATAATAAACAATTACCTCAAACTTTCTAAGAAGCAAAAGTTGAGTTGAACCGATAGACTAAAAGTGCCAATAGTGCAACACAATGTGCCGTCCAACGTCATAAGAACTAAATTGAATATACGTTGTTACTTAAAAGTAAACACGAATCAAATGATCAACTATGTTGATATCACCACTACAAACACCACATGTTTAAACCGTTAGACCATTATCCTTACAACCAGTCCAGTGAAGGTCCGAGATTTTACTCTTAAATAAGCGCGGCTGGAAGTCAAACCCACGAGAGTTTAATTCACCTCAGGGTCTGTCATGTAAAACTCCATGACGTTATCCCTCCTCTATTAAGACATTCTAAAGACTAAGCAGTATATCATTATAAAGTTACAAGAATTAGTACCTTTCAATATCAGGTCATTAAAAGTCTAGCCCTCAATTAAGCAAATCTTGTCAACATCTTTTTACAAGGAATGATTTAACTTGGTGCTGTTAAAGGACAGTATAAAATGACAAACAATGGCAATATTGTACGAAGAAATATTAAAATTGTAAGTAGTAATATTGTAAGAAAAAAGAAACTTCACAAACAAGAGTATTATAGTATTGGCTTTAGCTTTGGCTTAGCCAAGTCAACGTTATTCCAGAAAGTGAAAATGGTTTTAAAACTAAATTATCTAACACCAAGATCATTCAGCTAATATTCAGCAACAAAACAAAGGGCAATATATCAAAAGGCATTCAAAAGAACTTATTTTTATTATTTAGAACTATTCCTTTAATACTTTTATTGAATCAATAAATTAACGAATCAAATAGCAGACAAATAGCGGATAACGAATAAAATAGCAGCAAAAGTTAGTAAACCAATAGCCATTAATATATCAGAGTACAAGTTAATGCATTAATGTTGCCATTGCTATGGGCATTAGTAATTAACATAATGAACTAATTAATTAATTGTAATATTTAATAGAACTTGAGTTCATTAATATTAATAAATTCATTAGTCATATAAGCTTGCTTCAATCCTTGATCATTAATTGTATATCCATAATAATATTTCGTGACATTAGCAGTACACAATCTTGGGCTAAAGAGAACAACGTGTGGAATCCTTTCTAGAACCAGTGGCGACGTCGGTAAGATATTCGACCGCGGATCAGTATGTGCGGGGTTCAAATCCTGGGCTCACCTGTCACTGGCATCGCTTTCGAGTAAGGAAACTGACGTTAACATTAGTTTTTTTAGATTTTAGACAAGCAATGAATCTACTGCAGACTGGATGCATGTCACCAAGGACAATCTCTACTAGTATACACATTTGTATATTTGCATATATAAAATATTTAAATACTTGACATTTACTCTACAAGTGTATAACCTATTCACAATTATATTTTATAGCACTACGTGAAATTTTTAAAAATTAGTCTAGACTACTGAAAGCACTTTCCACTGCCTTCCTCAGGCACTATTAGTAGCCGTCTGGTTTTCCGCCCTTTCTTCCATCGCACACAGCTGTTATACAAGTCTTAGAGCAAGGAGGTGATTGCTCAGTGCATGTCCCAGCGGAATGACGACAGGTGGAGTGTATTGCCTGAATCACGTTATCCAATCCATCCTCTCTCATCACGTGACCCTTCTCCTGCAGGCCTTCGATGATGTCCTAGTCAAATAATAAACGTCTCTTTCTTCAGTGCACTGCCAAGTGGCAGGTGCAAGGTACATATTCATACTCAAAGTCTGTTTTCTCGCTCCATAAGAGCACTCCTTAGATCAACAAGTTAATCCCTTCACAAAGTCTATGCCTTATCCATACCTTATGTAGCCTATAACTTGGGAAAAGTATGGCTTCTGAGGTGGTTTCCTGTGCCTTCCTCAGTTGGATGGCTTAATTACCACTTAGTCCTGGGGGAAAATATTTCGTGGTGAGGTGGGACCCCCCTTGCCATCTTCAGCTCCTGCCTTAGACGCCTCTTACTTACACGCAGCAGATTGTTTGCGGTTGCCCTATTCTGCAGTGGTCCAACCACACCCGAGCACAACACGGGAATCTCATAGTAGGCCTATACATTTGTGCATTAAGTAATGGCTGTACTGGAGCCAGAGGCGATGTCGGTAAGATATCCCACCGCGCGCGGATCAGTATGTGCAGGGTTCAAATCCTGGGCTCGCCCGTCACTGACATGACTTTGAGTGATGAAATTTACGTTATCATCGGCTTTAAGGCTGTTACAAAAATTAATGTATTTTAATGTTATATATAAATATACACAGCAAGGAGATACAATAGATAACTATGTACATTTACTAAATATTTAATTGAAATTAACTGACGGAAAAAGGCAACTTTAGGCTAATTTCAGCAAATTAAAAAAACAATTTTAGTCATAACATAGGCCTAAGTGGACTAAAAACGTTAATATTTATTATTTTTTTGAAATTATTTACAAGCATAACCTAAAACATTATGCATTTTTCAGCATATTTTAAAAGTATAAAAATAGATTAAATAAATAGTCTTATAGAAGGCATTCCTGTCATTCAAAACATCAGATGTAATATTCAGTGTTGCCAAAAGTACTCAGCAAAATACTTTAAGTAAAAGTAAAAGTAATGGTTGGTAAAAGTAAAAAGTACTTGATCAGAATTTGACTTAAGTAAAAAGTACTCGACAAAAAGTAGTACTTTGAGTAAAAAGTAAAAGTACTCATACTTTTTAAAGATACAAAATATATACATTGAACATATCTTGACCAATACTAGTATTATCTGAAAATTGATGAAATATATATGCATACATTATGAAATAAACGAAAAACTTTCTGGTCAAACCTTGCATGTGAATTGAAAGACAGACTTTGTGCGCCCTCTATTGAGTGATAACGTCTTATGTATGAGAGAGAGAGAGAGAGAGAGAGAGAAGGGTTCGAATTATGGCTGTTTCTATAATCCACAATTGGAAGAATTTTCCAGAAAATAAGTGTTGAATAAAAATAATATTTATTTTAATTCCAAATTTATTCTTAACTTTTCGAGATCTTAATTTCGGACTGCTTAAATGTTACTATAAACTTTTACTTCGCCTAAATCTTTGAAGACATATTTCATATAATCATCAATCTCTGAAAAACCACATGAACAAGACACTACAGACTCCCTTATCCAATCATAATTAATTTTGGGAGTTTACGTTATAGGTCAAGGAGCATTTAACGAGCATTTAATTAGTTCATAAAGGCGGTCGGTACGGCTGTATGACATAGTTCAAAGGCTCCATTTGTACAAATAATTAAACTCTGTATGACGTAGATCAAAGGCTTTATTCTATAATTAAGCTTTTAAATTTTTGCTCGTAAATCATCTACAGCTGGGGTTATCAACACATGGGTCGCGAACGTCTTGATTCAGTGTCACCAAATTATAGTAGATGCCTGCTAATAATTTCTACAATAAAAATCACAATTTCGCAACTATTAGCAAAATATGTAACTAAATCGCATCATACATCATCACTGTGACTTTAGCCGCAATATCAACTAATGCCTGCTTTAAACATCTTATAGTGTCGGCAGCCACTTTCCAATTTTTCGGGCAGTAAAGTGGCCGTAAAATCACAACGCCTCCAGGGCTAGGGATATATATATATATATATATATATATATATATATATATATATATATATATATATATATATAATATATATATATATGTACATATATATAAGCTTACATATAGAGTAGATAGCTGTATGGCTAGATTCACGGCATTATTGTTCACGTCTCTGGGCTAAAAGAAGTAGTCTAGCTACCATATGACTGTTAATATAAAAAAGAAGACTGTTAAAAGAGCTCAGGGGTCGACACCTGACGGGAAAATATGGGGATCGTTGGGATAAGCAGATTGGGAACCACTGATCTATACTATGAGACGAAATTTCAAAGCATATTTAGTGAAATGATGTAGGCCAATGTACAGTAAGCCTAGGCCAACATCAAAACGTTTGATCTACGTCATACAGCTGTTACCAAAACCAAACTAAAAACAGGTGGTTATGATATTTTGCCATGAATTAAAAATATTGGCGTTTACATAATCGTCAATATTTTAAAAGTAACGCGACTTTTTCAGTTTCACGTAAGCAAAGTAAAAGTAAAAAGTACTACAAAAATTACTTCGTTACAAGTAAAAGTACCCAGGCAAATCGGCTACTTCGTTACAAGTAAAAGTATCGGTTGAATACTTTTTACTTGTAACGAAGTATTTTTACTTAGTTACTTTACAACACTGGTAATATTCTGCTTACCTTGGAGAAGCTCGGCTCAGCAATAAAACCATTGGGAAGTAATTCATCGTGTATTCGAGACATGTCTACGGCATCGTTCAGTTTCTTACCTAACCACAACATATGAGCCGTCACCTGAAACAAACGTTCAATGCAATTAAAACACGTTCTAAGAAAACTACACATAAAAACCGGATGACACTGATATGACCCTTAAGGACAAACGCTTTTTAAGTCACATCTACAATCAGAATTTAGTAAAGGTAATTTAGTAAATAGTTTATCTGCTATTTGCCAAAACCATCTGTGCATCAACTTTAAAGATTGAAAGATTAAAGATGATTAAATAAAACAGTGTTAAGCTTTTAGAAGAAGCTTAGACCGGTTGAGTTTAATTAATTATTTCATATAATTAACTACATTAGCGCTACTGTAGCTTATTGCATAGAGCGAAGCTTATTATCATTATTCCTATTATTATCATTATTCTTATTATTATCATTATTCTTATTATTATCATTATTCTTATTATTATCATTATTCTTATTATTATCATTATTCTTATTATTATCATTATTCTTATTATTATCATTATTCTTATTATTATCATTATTCTTATTATTATCATTATTCTTATTATTATCATTATTCTTATTATTATCATTATTCGACTTTGAAAAGATATAACATATAAATGAACAAACAGGTAGGTAAGAACTGTAAATCTATCATAATAAAATCTATAAATTAATTTAATTAATTAAAATACAGAATTTTAAAAGAAAACCTCACAGTAGATTTAAAATGTATTTCTTTATAAACACTGTACAATTAATAACAAATAAATTTGCGATTCATTTAAAGTGTAATTTCTCTTCAAAATTTCGCTCCACCTACCCAAGCAACGGCTGTAGTAATCTGGGATCCCCCTGAGCCCCCAATGATCAACAACACCTCCCCCCTCTCGTCTAAAATAATCGAAGGACACATGGATGACATTGGACGCTTGCCTGGAACAATTAAGTTTTCCTTGGACGGTGCCAGTCCGCCTTTCGAATTACCCCCCAGATAAAAATCCCCCATCTCGTCGTTGAAGATGACGCCTGTTCTGCTTCCAACCACGTGAGAACCAAATCTGAAATATTAATCTAATTAATTAATTAAACAAATATCAATTATCAATTAATTAATCAATTATCATACCTAATCTAGGCCTGCCCCTGCCTCTTTTTCCTTCCATTCCACCTTCTATAACCTCTATTAATAGACCTTCTCCCCTTAGAATGTGTCCTATCCAACTCTTCTTCCATTTCTTAATGCATTTACAAATAATAAATAATTAAATAGTAATTCATTAGAAACAGTATCTCCACGTTATGATCTTTGCACAGTAACTCTAACATGCTGTTGTCATAGACAATGACAGCACTCTTGTTGTTGTTGTTGCTGTAACTCACTTGTAGTTGATGGTGCTGGTAGCAGCTACAGCGCCTCCATAGCTGCTTAGTACAGAGAGGTGGGATGTGCCGCCATCTTGTGTGACGTCAGACTCTGGTCCGTAGTACAAGGGGTCCTGAGTGCGGGTTAGGTTGATGCGAGCACGAACAGAATTAGCAAAGCTCTGCGACAATAGCTGACTCATCATCTGAATATTACACACATTGTTCTATGTAATATAAATTACACATATTTATTACTATACATAAATTACATATATTTATTACTATATATACTATATATCTCTAGTGTTCTACCAAATGGCAGGTCCAAGGTACACATTCATGCTTAGTTTGAGAATTATTGGTAAGCAAATAATGTTTATTGAAAGTCATTGTACAGGACTTCCAGTAAATATGTAATCATTATATTAATACGAATGAGTTCACAATAATTACCAATGAATGTTTCAATCACAAGCCAGAATAAGATATACAGTTATATAATGAACATTATTTGATCACGAATTCAACTTTGTTGAAATAGTACAGCCATACAAACGCTGAATCAGTTACTTACTGCTGAATCAGAACTGAATACAGAATACTGCTGGATCAGTTAACGCTGAATCAGTTAACGCTGAATCAGAAACTGAGTTAGGCAGAAAAACACATAAAGAATGTATGGAGATAATGAAGGATGTAGTTATGCAAGGATGTAGTTTACGATACCTTAGTATTATTGACAAAGTCCTCGTCACCCAGATAGGTTCTAAGAGCATAGGAAAACTTGAAGCTCTCAATAAATTTGTGGTAAGTCTCCACCGATCTTCTTTCATCAGAAATATCTCGGTACGTCAGGTTGAAGCCTGAAATGTTAACAATTAATTTAAATTCTAAATGAAAGTAACAAAAATTAAGTCAACAAAGAAACCAAAAGTAATATATGGTTCATTTTATAATTTGCATTAAATATGACAGTTGAAGGGATGAAAAAATTAAGCCTTCCGCCATAAAGCCTTTTGATAGATAAATGTTGAGAATAATTACTTCTCTGAAATATATATATAAATTGATATGCCGAAGACATAAATATCTTCAAAATAACAAAAATGCATAATAATCAACTAGTACAAATTTCATTGGAAATAAACAACATCGCTGACTGATTACAGGCAGCTAGCTTTATATCTTATTACATTCCACTAATCGGTCTATAAACTACAGACAGTGAAATCAAAGTGGAAGTCGACAAAATCGAAAAGTTTCATGTCTAATAGAGTAAAACAGTCAGATTAATAATTCAGGTTGTTACAAGAAGCTTAATACAATCAATATGATCAATTCAATATCACCTAAACTAGTGCTTATATAATTCCACTAATTAAATCTACTAATTCATCATCATCAGCATTGAATCCTAGCTTAGCTTGGGTCGGGATACGAATATGATCTTTTCCATTCGTTTTAGAAAATTTTGTAGCAATCTGTGGAGTCTAGAAGCTCACCAACCGCATGACCTTTCTGCCGTTGGTTTGGATTTTAGCACTAATTTAATTTACTAATTAAATCTATTAATTAAATCTATCCATCTTCATCTTCCCTTGAACCCATTTTAACTAGAGTCGAGATACGAATAGACTGTCTCAAATCCTCTCTGTCCTACATCATATCATCAGTCAATCCCCTATCTGAGACTTTTCCATTCATTTAAATTTTTGTAGCAGTTTCAGGAGCCTAGGCGCTCACCAATCGAATGCCCTTTCCGACGTTGGTATGGATCTTAGTGCTTTAGTCGCCTTCTACGACACGTGCAGTCACCGGTTGGTCAATTCTAAAAACAACCCAGAACCAATATGGGTAAATTTTAATTTATTAATTAAATCTATTCATTAAATCTATTAATTCCAATATATCCACTAATCATTAAAAATCTTATAACTCCATAGAGACCTTCGAGCAGCCTGAGCATGAAAGCATAGAGAATTCCAGAACCAGGTGGCGCCAACGAATGTATCGTGTAGTTACGAGTTCCAGATAGCGGTATAGATAAGGGTTTCGTCACTTTAACTTTATATTTTAAAAAATCCTCTTCTGTTATTATTCCACCTGAAAGTATATAATCAATCATGTACAATACAAATTAAATAGTTGTCCCATAGTTAATAGTTAATGGAAAACTACTCATTATAATCTGTAATAGTTTAAATATTTTAATGGTAATTGATATGATTTTTAATTTCAAAATTCATCAATCATCAATCCCATCCCTTATATGGCTAAGACGCCTCTGTATGTTCCTATAACCAGAGAATTCTGTTAGAGAAGATCTGGCAAAGATTCATATCAAAGGCCACCAGATAATTAAGAAAATCTGCTAAAATTGTGGATATCCAGATGATTACTCAGCCAGATCAGGATAACTACAGTAATACCTAAGTAATATAAGTAACACAAGTAATATAAATAAAACATTACAAAATAAAATGAGTATTTAAACAACCAAGCATATATCATATACCCATGTTAAAGTATATTAATTTAATGATAAAAGATCATATACTGTGATTAATTATGAAATAATAATCAATAAAGAAAAAAATAGGTTTCCTATCTAACATTTTATTTCGTATTGAACATCATTACCGTGTTCTTTGATATCCTTTGCCATGTCAGCCAATACACCACTCTGAAGTTCCTTTAAGCTCTGAATGCTGGCAACCCGTTCCAAAGTACTGGCAAGTTTAGGTCTCACCATATTATCTCCTTCCTTATACAGCTCTCCATCCTTCTTAATGAACAGCTCACTGCAAGAGATCATCACAATCAGTCTTGTAATATGAAAACAAAGTATAATCCAACGACAGAATATTATTTTTAATATAAACTACAATTATATTGTTGTATACGACCAATATTTCTGCTACACTTAGAGATATAGTATTGACACAGTGTTGTAAAGCTGGCTGAAGCCAGTGGCGATGTCAACAAGATCTTCGACCACGGATCAGTATGTGCAGGATTCAAATCCTGGGCTCGCCTGTCACTGACATCGCTTTCGAGTGAGAAAACTGACTTTAACATTATCTCCTTTTAGTACTGCGTTCACATTGTGAATGAAAGGTCCATCTACTGTCGTCCCAGATATCACCTTCGGATGAGGAACCTTCAGTGTATTGTATTGTATTGTTGATGCTATTTCTGAAGGCAAAATAAAATTCTACTTTTAGACTTATTATAATAATATTTTATTATTGCAGTGTCATCTGTTAGTGTCTTCCGTTCACATCGCGGAAGACAGATATGAGTGGAGGCGTTATATACCATGGACCTGCCAGTAGGCAGTGCACTAAGAGAGTGAGATATTTTGTAGTGTTGCATTTTTAATCAAAATCAAGAAGTATAAACCAATGTACTATAAATCAATAATATAAGAATGCATCTACTTCCACTGGATTCCCCTAAATCACAGCTTTCCTTACCTAAGGCCAGGTGAAGCACGGATATAGGACTCAAACTGTTTGATGCTCTTCCCGAGAGCATAGTCCACCTTATATCCATCTCTACACATCTGTATTGTAGGCGTGACTAGATCTCTCCAAGGAATCCTTCCATACATTTCCCACGCTGAGTAATAACCCTGTAGCTCACCTGGAACTGCTATAGACTTACCTCCTGAAATGTTATAATATATATTAGAATCTATTTATTATACATTATTATTAATTATAATATACTAGAATGTCTTAATAGCGTAGGGGTAACGTCATGAAGTTTTAATGATAATAATAATAAAGGTTTAATGTCCGTTTTCTCATACAAGGATGATGTCAGGGACGTCAAATGACGTTAAATGACAGATCCTGAGGTGAGTTGAACCCTCGTGGGTTCGAATCCCAGCCGCGCTGATCTGAGATTTAAATCTCGGACATTCACTGGACTGGCTACATGAAAAATGGTCTAAATTGCCCTAACGGTTTAAACATGTGGTGTTAAATGTGATAGATATCAACGTAGTTGATCATTTCACTATAATGCGTGTTTACTTTATACCAGCAATACGATAAAATGAAATAGGACATGCTACAATGTATTGAGCATATGTATCAATATTCCAACATATGCTTATATCAGATATATACAGACATCAATTAAATTTAAGTGGTCAAGTTGACAGCGAGCTAAACCAATACGCAGGAGGCCATCACTTTTAATTCTAGCCAGACACTGACAGTATCCATGCATCAATGAACTACACGAGAAAATTATATTTTTACCCTTTTATGTAAAACAAACAATGATGTCAGTATTTTACGGAATCAAGGCCAGGAAATGCAGCAGAAGTGTCAACAACATAGGTGATATTTACCTAGGAGAGCTAGAGTTTGGTTGGGGAACATGTCGGCCGTAGCAGTCAGTGGGGCGACTTCACGAGCGTCGAAAGCCTTCAGAGTTTTCTCTGTTCCATTACGAGGACTGCCGATGCAAAACAATGGATAAGCAACGGATAAAAAGATTTCAATAAGCTTCTATTTTCTTAATTTTACAAAGTTAATAACTTCATCATAGTGCTATAAATATTCTATATAAAATGGCCCAAAATAGGCAAATAGAGATTCTACAACAAAATTTAAGTTGAATATTCTAGATAGCTAATAAATTAGCTATATAGCTGTTTATTAGCTATACTAGATTAAAATAATAGGGATAATAATAATAGTAATATCAATAATACAGACACTGCAAGTAAACTACGTCCGCATGACCATAATTTCTTACATTAAATGCACCATTAAGATTGAATAATTGTGAATTTCTGACAAGGAGAGAAAATCAAGAATGAAGAATATGCTTTTCTCACTCCCTCCCTCTCTATCATTCCCCTCTCTCAGTGCACTGGTAGGTCCAAGGTATATATTGCTTCCACACTTCGCTGTCTTCTGTTTTGCTCCTCACATTCAAATATGAGTGGATCTTAAAATCATCCAATATACCTAATCTAGGTCTGCCTCTCTTTCTTTTTTCTTCCATTCTTCCTTCTTTCAGGAAACTATTCTCCCTTAGAATGTGTCCTATCCAGCTCTTCTTTCTATTTCTTAATGCATTTATCAACAGTCTCTCAGCATCAACACTTTCCAGGATTTCTTCATTAGTAACTTTTTGGGTCCACCTAATCCTTTTCATTTTTCACCATATCTACTTTTCCAATGTTTCTAGGTTTAAAATATGCATAAAAAACAAAATAATATCAAATATCAAAATTACCATCAAAACTGATAAAACTTAATCTACACTAATCTACATAAACATTTGTGAATTAGTTAATTATTTAATGAGTTAATTAATAAATTAGTTAATTAAGGAGTGAATTAATAAATTAGTTAATTAATTAAAGAGTTAATTAATTAATGAGTTAATTAATGAGTTAATAAATTAATTAGTTAATTAATTAGTTAATTAATTAATGAGTTAATTAATGAGTTAATTAATTAATTAGTTAATTAATTAGTTAATTAATTAATGAGTTAGTTAGTTAATTAATTAATGAGTTAATTAATTAGTTAATTAATAAATTAGTTTATTAATTAACAAGTTAATTAATGAATTAGGTAATTAATTAGTGAGTTAATTAATAAATTAGTTAATTAATGAGTTAATTAATGCTAACTACTTACAAATCATAGACAACCATGAAGAACCCTCCTCCGATCCCACAACTGTGAGCATTGTGAACACCCAGACAGAACAGAGAGGCTATAGCAGCATCCACCGCTGAACCATTCTTATCTTGTAGTATCGATCTAAAAATACACGATATTGCCATCAATAGTATTCCATTACATAGCAAGGCTGAGGCATTTATTCGACACTACAGTCTGCATCAGCTGGAAGGCTGAATGGATAGCACGAATAGAAAATCACAACCGGATCATCTCTGAAAATATCCTTTGTGATACGGACACAGACGTTAAACTTAGCTTTAATTAATTATGTGCTGGTTGTGATTTTGACTGAAATATTTATTCTGATATGAATTCATACTACAGTATATTATCTTGGACTTCATATAACTTGTGTGTAATATTGTAGTGGCGTGTGATTCTGAAATAAACATAAACTCTCTCTCTCTCTTAGCTTTACAGCATTACTTTACAACAATAAAATTATTAATGTCACTTTGTGCTATTTGCCTGTATGCTGATCGCATTAAGGCATTATTCAAAAATAATGTGGCCACTATCTCAATATGCAAGTAAAGTTATACAAAAGAAACAATTACATTACTTTGACACTAATAATAATAATAATAATAAAGGTTTAAAGTCCATTTCCTCATACAAGGATGATGTCAGGGACGTCAATATAAATATAAAAATTACTATCAAAATTGATAAAACTAACATCTTCACTAATCTACATAACATTTGTCGAATTAATTAATTAATGAGTTAATTAATGCTAACTACTTACAAATCATAAGTATCGCCAGTTTAGTGTCTACACTAATTGTATTTTAGTGTAGACACTAAAATAAAATTTTTCTGAAAAACAAATTAAACTTGTAGAACAGGCAGCATGATGACGTACCTTCCAATACTGGAGCACTGTGGTGCATCTGCAGCCACAGCAGCATGCTTGTAGTAGCCAGTGGAGGAATGAACAGTGTATGATGGTTTTAAGATAACCACCAACGAGACCACAAAAATAAATATGACCAGAAACGAGGTAAATATTAGAGAATTTCTGTAAAAAATACATAGAAGAAAATCAGAATACAAAAGTTGCTGGCGGCTTCTACATTTTAATGATCAATCATTATTTGAACAAGTGAACAATTTATGCTAGAACAATGTACAGGGGCGTCCACACAACGTTAACTATGACACAAGTTGCATCGTTGACAAAATTGTGGGGGAAGTGGAAAAAGGTACAGAGTTTAAAAAATAGGGGTGGGGGAAATGGAAAAATTACGCATTGTGAGTTAGTATAGGAGGCAAATATGAGTGCATGCATCGTTGCTTTATGGGGGGAACGTACCTGACAATGCTTAATACACATCATGCAACAGTTAATTTGTCTTAAATAAACTAATGAGTAGAAGCAGTGTAAATACTGCATTGGTATCCACCATGTTGCAAGACTTTTAATATTTTTGATTTGCATAGGCAATGCTTATAAAATTACAAGAAATTTTTACAGATGACTATAACACTACAATTTACTATAATGACAGCTTCAATTCTAATTTTAGTTTAATAAAAGATATCATACAAAGTAGGTTAAAGAACTCTGTTTCTGCTTTAAAATATTTGAGATTTTGACAAAACTCTCACATGTAGCAATGTTCTATAAGTGTTCAATTGATTGACTTTTTAAAAATTAAAAAGGTACCTTTTACAATGCGTACAGACAATGTGTTTTTTTCTGATTACTCGATCTTCGGTTAGTAAGCCTTCATCGTCGTCAGCATCGTGAAATTCCTGGGAGTCCATATCACCAAGTTTGTAGCTCTAAATAAATGCCTTCTACAAAACAAAGTATTGCTCTATAATATAAGCAAGGGAAATGATAAAGTAGAAGCTGTTTTAAAGCTAATTATTTGAGTAATAAATTGAATCTAGGTGTCCAACGACATGTATTGTAGGCAATGTATACTACGGTTCAATTTGATATGTCACATGACATAAAGCTAATGGTGACCTTTCAAGGCATTTCCATCATTTAACTAGCTACTATTTTTGTCAGATTATACACAGTCAAGAACTTAATTGCTTGCACTTGAAATAAATGACAATGCGCAATTTATCAACAAAGAACAATGACTGAATTGTTTAAAGATGTTCTGGATAAAAAATAAAAGCTTTAACATAATTCTGTAGGATAAATAATTGCATAAGTCTTGTAAAAACTATAAAAGTTTCATGCACGCCTGGGTCAACTTATTAAACGCATAAACTTATTAAATTTGACAAACGTAAATTTTAAATATATCCAAACCTAGCCTACATATGAGAAAATGTGGTAATGATAAATTATAACTGTCTCTTACTTCAGACAATATTTGCACAGTAAAAGCTAAGCCTCTTAATCTAATCATGTATTTTAAGTTTCAGTTGCAACTTGAACTGGTAGACTACGGTGTTAAATCTATACAAAAATAAAAAAAACTTTCAAGTGTTTACTTTTCATTGTTTACATCTTACATCAAGAGTGATATAAATGATGTTTTAATTTGGGGTTTTCCAATGCAAACTAATACTTGATCTCTAATGAGGTATTCTGGACAGTGGTTCTACTACATGAAATATAAATTACATAAAATTATTAATCAATAGAATCAATCCTCCTAGTAGATCCCAATGTCTAAGCATACACTTTCTATTGATTCGATGCAGACTAAGCAGTATTGCACTAGGTCTATCATTAATGTCCAATCAAGTTTCATCAGGATCATTTATTAACGCTCACAAACACAAAAACAAGTGAAACAGGACATGTGAAATTCAAAATCGTAGCAATTGCCGTTAAAAGATTCCAATTATTCAAAATTATTTTTGCTTCATTTATTATATGTACAATGCTAATTTATTTATAAATTTCTAACGCTTGATGTTTTGAATAAAGTTTTATCATCATGTTGCTTCTTTAAAAAGTTAATTTAGCCTGATAAAATGCCGTTTAAAATTCTCTAGTAACCGTCTTCATTTGCAGGCACTGTTTGAAAAAATCATATAATTTTCTAAGCTTTGTATGAAATTTTAGTTTTTCTAAATCTAGGCTTCTAAATTGTCTGCTTTAAATCAGCAAGACTAAATTTAAAATCAAATAAATTTAAAATCCGATAAGATTTATCTAATCAGCCGTATTAATTTTTTTATTTAGTTTTGAATAAAGAGCAGTTAATCAGTTACAACAGTTGGTAGTATGAATACGATTGCTACCGTTTGGTGTGGATTGGCATTATTAAGACTTCTTTGGACGTTGTGGCCTCAAAAAGGTTACATACATCCTGATGAATTCTTTCAATCATCGGAAGTGGCTGCTGGTAATTATAATTTGAAGCCTCTTTGTTCTAGTAAGAACAATATCAATATATATATATATATTGAAGGACATATTTATACTCGAATCTGTTTTTACGCTGTTTAAAGAGCACTCCTTAGATCACCAAGTTTATCACTTCACAATAGCTTATGCCTTATCCATACTTTATGTAGCTTGTAGCTTTGATAAAATGTGGCTTTTGACGTGGTTTCCCATTGCCTTCCTCAATTTTTGCTTAGACACCTCTTATAACATGTCCAGTTAATGGCTGGTAACAGTTGGTCTATTCTTCGCTGACCGGACATAACACGAGATATATATTGTAAGAAATATATAATGGTGATATTTTTCCAACTTGTGACTGAGTTAGTAGTTCGTATGCCAAAAACGGCGCGAAATAGAAAGATGTAGTTTAAGGATTGTCTCTGCTAGGATATGTGTAGTACAGAAACAATTGATCAGCATGCGGTGTCATGTTTGTAATCATAAAAATAAGACTAAATATTTATTTCATTTATAAATCGTAGAAGGTTTTATATGTATTTTAAAAATATTTTCTAAATAGTATAAGCTAAATTGTTACTTCAGACTACTTTGATGTTCACTTTCTCTATCAATCTTTACTCAAATTTTAATATTTTATGTAAATTGACTGCCTATTGCATCAGTATTCGATATTTATGTAGCTTTTTATATATCCTTGCATTCTCTTTGATGGCCTAGTTTTATTCAATTTATTATGTACATTTTTTTTGCACTTACAGGACTTATTGCACTTATTAGTTAGATTCTGATAGCCTAATGCTTAATTTTTTATCACATTTTCATTGATGTAATTACTCTGTTAAATTTTGTGAAAATAAAACAGTTCTGTCTCTCTCTCTCTCTCTCTCTCCTCAAATGTTCATTAACAGGCCAACACACAATTTATTATTCTGCGCTAAACTTATTAAGGCTACTACAGTTCATATAAGGTTGACGTTACGAGTATGTTTGTTTATGTTATCTGCAGGAGATGTGTTTCGTCTTGACGTGCTACGCACTTGGGAATTCAGCGGCGCACAACCCATACGCAGCTTTGTGCCTATCGGCATAGTCTGCAGCTCTGTCTACTCTCTAATCCTGCTAGCCAGTAATCTGTTCAGATCTATCTCCATTCTAACTCCCGCGACACTTCTCATATCCACCCGGTTCACAGTGACCATACTCAGCTTTATCGGAGATTATTCCATATACAAGATCTGTCATTCTATTGGTCGTCGTTGGGATTTCCCTCTGATTGTTTATGGCTCGTCATACGTAACAATCGTCTACTACAGTAGAACATTTTCGAATACACTCGAAGCTTTTCTGCTAGCAGCCCTGTTAGCTTGTGTGCTGAACTCTGACAGGAAGACCTGTGGTGTGAACTATGATGTGTGTACAAATGATAGCAATACAACTGAAACGGATGATTCGACTGATGACAAAACTTCCAGTTCTGTTTCGAGTGAAAATATTTGCACAAGACCTCCTTCTGTTCAGTGTAGATATGTTAATAAGGATAAATCAACTTTTGAGGAGATGACTGATTCCGTTAATATCTATATTGATGCTTCTTTCCGGCAGTATGTTACTATATCGTTTATATTGACTCTGGGTATATTCAATAGGCCAACATTTGTTATGTTTTCTGTCATTCCAGGGCTCTATTGGCTCTCATTACCTATTTTAGCTAGCTCATCTTGTATCTCTTTATTTAATTCTGTCCTTTGTCGCGGCTTCCGTCTTGTAATTTGTATTTCATTTTGGTTATTTCTGTTCATCACCATAGACTCTATATATTATGGCTCGTTGAATTTGTCTTGTTTTACTGAGAATTTTTCTACAATATCAAGTCACTTTATATCAAGTGAAAATTTGGTTAATTTTGTGGAATATTTTTGCAACTCAGCCTATAACATAGCATTTAAAAATCTTACTGTGACGCCGCTGAATTTTGTTTTGTACAACCTGGCGTCGGATAATCTAGCAGAGCATGGTATTCATCCAAGAGTTACTCATGCTTTTTTAAACATGCCAATGCTATTTAATACTCTATCTTTCTGCTTCTTTTATCATACATTTCAATCACTATTTAAGCTAGCAAAGAGTCAAGTCAACATTAGGCAGTTTGTTAAAGCAGCGTTGTCCCCTCCTGTTATGCTATTATTGACCTGTTTGGTATCTCTGGTTCTTTTGTCTGTTTTCCCCCATCAGGAGGCTCGATTTTTAATACCACTCTTAGTGCCTTTAGCTGTACTTTACAGCAGGTGGAATTTAAGTAACAAACTCGTTCTGGTAGTTTGGTTGGTCGGTAATGCTATCTGTGCGGTATTATTTGGAGTACTACATCAGGGAGGTGTGGTCTCTTCATTGTTGTACTTATCAGAGTACAGTTCTACCAATCCTAACAGAGTTGAGGCTGTTGTATTCTGGAAGACTTACATGCCACCTCGCCATCTGTTGATGAGATGCGCAGATAGGAATGATTCATCAGTGTTTACAACCGATGATAATTCCCCTACAACTTTTTCACCCTGTATCCCGTCGTATGAAGCTTATGATTTAGCGGGCAAGCCGAGTAGCGAACTCTTTATTCTGCTGCATACTCTGAGTGATAGGAGACTTCTCCACAAACAATCGCAGAATACCCCTCGTAGTTTTGATAAAGATATATTTGTGGTATTCCCAGCTACTGTACTTCATGATGTACTGTCAGAGCTAAACAAAGGTGTCGTTTGTAGGAAATGCAAAGCGAGTGATAGAAACAATACAAGTGAGTGTAATATAATCAGTGGGAGAGTAGAGCTATATCTTCAGCACAGTTTATTTCCTCATCTATCTATGGAAGATGCTCCTGTAGTAAACAATGCTATTTGTGGGAATCAGTCCTATTTTTATTGCTTACATAAACAGTTGGCACTAAATATTTATAAAATTACTTGTACTGACAGTGTAGTTTAATATCTTTTCGTACCTTTGTTTAGATAAGTCACACTTGTATGTGTTGTTATATTGTTTTTGGTGTAGATTTTGTAATAGTAGGAATGTAGTAAATCTGGACTGATAGAATTTACTCACAGCTGATGTTTAACATCCTACATTGTTTATCCATGTAAGAAGTCTAAAGTTTATCATAAACTGTTAGTCTAAATTTCTGATTCATGCCTTTGTACCTTTTATTGGACAGTTTTGGTTTCTGCTCATTAGTTTTGGATACTCACTGTTCCGTATCAGCATAATGCACGACAGATGCATTCTGTTTATGATGTTGCTTTTACAATGCTGCATTATGCATAAACCACCAATTTAAACCAGTTTTAACTTAATGAATTGTTTGGTTCTCCATTGATTAGAAGTTTATTGATTTCTTTAGGTAAAGCTTCTTTTCCTGACGCTATAGCTGGTGTCATAAGTTCTGGAGGACAACATCGATCTATTTAGTAAAATGTATATAATTTCTGGTATATATGCCAACTGGGTTTAATGCTATATATCATCTTTCTGATAATATTGATGACGATTACTATAAAATATATTTTTGTGTAGAGAGATACATCTTTCACTGATTGCTGTAATCGTTTCTGAAGATATAAGACTGCTTTCCTTTGACTGAATATGACATTATGAAATATGGAAAATATATTTAGATATATCGTTTGAGTGATTCTGTGATAAATTTTGAAATTTCCTTCTGCATTCGAAGTATGTGCCAGAGATTGATAATTAAATGCTTGATTAGACTGTTAAAAAGTTATTTTGCGATTTGCAATTGTTCAGTGGAGCGCAAAATGTCTTTGATTAAAAATATCTTTTATAGCAGCCCTCTTGCCGTTTGTAATTCCTATAATATAATACTTTTGATAGCTTAAGAGGCTATAAACAAGTTGAATAGTCCATGTTGATAAAATAATAACAGTACTGGGTACAGAAAGCACTTTCATGACCCATTTAGGCAGTAGACTGCTTTCATAAGTCCAAAGGGATATCCATCATATGCTGACCGACCTGAGCTGTGAACCTAGGCTACTTGCATCCGAGGCGAACACTCCATACACAACAATCTAACCGTTGTAAAAAAGTAAACACGAATTATAGTGAAATGATCAACTATGATGATATCTATCACTTTAATACAACACGTTTAAACCGTTAGACCATTTTCCGTATAACTAGCCCAGTGAAAGTCCGAGATTTTACTACATCAACTCGGCTGGGAATCGAACCCACGAGGGTTCCAATCGCCTCAAGATCTGCCATTTAAAACTTTATGACGTGAGGGTTACACCTACGTTGTAAAGATATTAATTGTCATTAATACAATGTGCCATAGAGTGTTGTGTTGTGCGTAGAGTTGGATACGAATCATGCGATCAGTCATGGAAAGGGTTTTATAATAACAAATTTAATAATAGAAATTTAAACACGTGTCAGGATTCTGGAATCTGAAAATCAGTCAGGAAGAGTCGAAGAGAAATGGTTGTCTCAAAATGATTAAGGTCATGAGATCAGAAGCGATATTTAAGCACGCACGCATTTAGTAAATATTGAAATATTTTGATTGTAAAGTAAATAATTAAATTAGACACTGTTTTGCATCAAAATGCTTCTAAGAAATTTTGGCCGAGCTCAGATATGTTTGGTAAGTTAGCTAAAGGAAATATGACTATTAGGCTATTGCGCCTTAAAATAGCAAATTGACCGTCGAGCTGTAGTATATTTGGAACTCATGTTTGACATTGCTCTTAACCTATTAATGCCCAAAATGTTTCAGCCCATTTTTCCAAGCTGTAATTCATATGTTGGTCTCAAATAGTCCAACTGATGATAAAAAAAAATAATTTTTCATTTTTAACCCTACAAATGGGGGCCTGTTCCCAAATGGGAACATTGGGCACATGCGCAATCCAAAACATAAGCATCAACTATAAAACTTAATTGCATGCAATTCATGCAATTATCGCTGTAAAGTGTCTGTTGAATTTTGAAAACATGTAAATTACTCAATTCTTATCAGATAATAATAATAATAATAATAAAGGTTTAACGTCCGTTTTCTCATCCAGGGATGATGTCAGGGACGTCTCCAACTGCACACATCGCTACAGATCAGTTCACCCAGACCAATCTGCAAAGAAATGTGCTGAGGAGAAGTAAGGTCCTAAACAAAAGTCAGTCCGATGATCAAAAAATGGTCAGGGTAGATTAGACAAAGTAAAAAGCTAAGGTTAACGTCAGTTTCCTCACTCGAAAGCAATGTCAGTGACGGGAGAGTCCAGGATTTTAACCCCTTACATACTGATCCGCGGTCAAGTATCCTACCGACTTAGCCACTGCCTCCAGCTGGTATTGTATACCTGCATCCAGATGCAGGTATACAATGTACTTGTACAATGCCACTAACCATATCGACATGTTAGCCCTACAGTTGTTCATAATAGTCGCTTACGCAATGCAGATGCATCGGAAAGTGACACTTGTCGCACTTCAGTCTGACATTCCTGCTGCAGAGCCGGCATCTGGACTGTTTTCCTGTTGAAACTACATGTAGGTGATGCTGAAAGCCGTCAGTATGGACTTCAATCTTTGGTTTAGTGTACGGGTCAGTTGGTGCCCCAGCGGCTGTTCCTGCTTCGTGCAGCAGCATACGAACAACAGTTCTTCTGCATCTTTTCGATTTACCCAATGGTTCCACATTGTCAGAGTTGGTCGCCACAGTAACGCATTGATCATCATGCCACTTGACGGCCATTACAGACTTGTTACACTTGAAGCCAAAATTCCCACGATCTTCCTTTTTCTAGATCTTTGTGACAAACAAAAGGTGCATCTTCAGCCTAGTCTCCCTGACGTACATGTAGCTTTCATGGTAATGCATAGGAGTGAAAATTAGGTCATATGAGGTGAAGAAGTTGTCAAAGAACATGCTGTGGCTTGATTGATTTTTCACGAATTTTAGCAACGAAATCTCTACTTTACGCCCTACAAGTAACGTTGATTCTCAACCCCTTGTATAGTACCATTCTTCCCATTACGTTGTGCTGGTATCCACTGTAGATCAGAAGCTAACACCCATAACTTAAAGCAGAAACGAATTTCATTGCGCGTCTGTTTATGCAGTAGCGATACATGCTCAAAACATTGCCGATGATCGACTTCGAAGATGTATGGCAAGACTCTTTCTGTGTATAAAACCTCCTTGTGTTACAGCAGTGCATGTGCCCATTGTTCCCAAATGGGAACATTCTAGTTCAACCCAGATTTTTTGTAGGTAATTATATATATCTTTTAACCAATATTTAAAATATATAATATGACACAATTTCTAAGAAAATTGCTTTTTCAGATTTTTCATACATGATACTTACCTCGGATAAGATCAGATTAAAGTTAGGCTGCTGGAAAGGTAGAAATTCACTACTTTTGACCAAAAGCCACAAAACTAGAAGTGGTTCAATAAAAGTTAGCTGGCCAGTAAACCATGCCCATATCATTATTATTAAACCTGGATATCATAGATTACTAATTGTAATTCGGCACAAGGCACCACAACATAAATTGTTGCTGTTCCCAAATGGAAACATTGGGCGCTAATGGGTTAAAGACCGATTGGTTATTAATTTCGTATATTATGGTAACAAAGTTCCAATTAAAGTGTTACTCACATCTATGTCATGATCGAGCATATATTAAGTCAAATCCAGGTCGGTGAGCCAAAGGAACATCAAAATCAATGCAAAATCGAAAATCAGAAAGCCAGTCTAAAGATATGAGAATTAAAGATATTAAGCATATAGTATCGCCTTGACTAAAGGAGTGTGTCTTTTGGGATGTCTGTTTTGCATTATATTGCTTTGCGTATGAGAGAAATCTTATGTTACCGCATACGTATAAAAGTGTGTAGTCCTACTTACCGAAACAAAATTAGTGTAAGTCAAACTATACAGTAGCTATTGTTACTTTTTAATAACATAAATCGAAAGAGCTTATATTTTTAAGTCATGTCATAATGCCATAAAGCAGAATTTTAAAGTAAGTGTTAGCTGAACACATTCTAGTGTTTCAAAAATATTTCTAAGAATTTTGTAGTTTAAAAGGCATTGACCTGCAGTAGATAATATTAAACTGCAGTACTTTTGGTCAGCTGTATAGGCAGTGCTGTTATTTTAAGCTTGTATATGGAGAGTAAACTAGCGGCTGTCAGTTTAGTGCTGCCTTCATTTGTACATTGGGCTGCATACCTAAGTGCCTACTTATTGATTCTTTGAATGAACCACACTGTTACAGTCACTAAATATTTTGTTGGTCAATGCTTTATTTTAAACTCTATTCTACAGATAAATTTAAGTAGAGTGTAACTTCCTCTGCTTAAAGGAACGCAACAATTAATATAAAAAAAGTATTTTATACAATTTAGCATTGTACGCTTAAGTCATTTATCTCTTGATTCTGTGGTCAAGTGACATTTAATTTTCAAACTATTATGTAATTACGTTTTACACATTATTTTCTCTCAAATTGGAACCAAAACTGGCTAAGATTGTCATAGGGAAAGACTCTTAAAATTTATAATATTCTGAATTTTGAACCTTTAAGGCTATGTGAAACCTTAAAGATAAAAGTACCTATACAGTACTTATTATAATTGAAAACTATTTATGCGAATAAACATTTATTACTCTTATGTTGACATACAGGTGCGAATGGCATTCAGAAGATCAGACACACCTCTACCAGATCAAGATATCGCCAAGGCAACTCTTTACAAAAAGAGTGAGTATCTGGAGAGAGAGAGCTTTCCTGGGGAATTTGACGTTGCAATACCCAGGGGAAAAATATACGACAAGAAGCCGTTCAGGATTTATCTGGAGGCAAACAAGCGATACAACTGGTGTACCTGTGGTCAGAGCAAGAGTCAGGTATGTATGATAATGTATTCATTGTTGAGTTAATTAAGTTAATTAATTAGTTAATTAATCAGTTAATTAATTAACTAATTAATTAACTAATTAAGTTAATTAATTAATTACCTGAAGGGATTCTATTGCATAATGCATAAGCCGTTCCTCTTAGTCTGAAGTAAAGCTGTGATTGATGTCGCAAGAGATATCGAAACTGATCTTTAAAATTGTGCAAAATTTGGTAGCAGTAAATAATTCAACTGCTTATTTATTTACTGAGCACAAACATTGTAAACATTAAACAGTGTAAACAGTATAAAATTAAGGCAATTAATGACTCAGAGATAAGATGGATTAATTACCAATTAAAGAGACCAAGCTGTACGAGGTAATACAATATAATAGTAGCTAGGTTAATGACAATACATGGATTACAAATTGTCATGCTACTAATTGCAGTAATGATGAGGATTTTACATAATACTTGTTATCGTATAACCTGTGACAACCGAAAAATTTGACCAATATTTCAAACTAGAAGGTAGCAACAGTATTAAACTGCTTCAGACCAGATCAATAACAAAATTAATCTCACCATCTTTGATGCAGACGTAAATTTCAGGTCAAATGGTTTACTGTATGAGTGATTTTCTAGAAATCTCTTCTGGTTTATACCTGTTCTAGGCTTGATTAAATATAAAATTATATTAAAAGCAAACTTTATTTTTCCTTTATAGAAGTAGAATATATGTATGTATGGGGAATTGTAGTGCTAGATAAAATTTATATAATAGAATATATTCTTTTTCAGCTTATTTCTAATCTCTTTGTGAGATATATGACATGTATGTATTAAGCGTACATATAAAACCTGTGTTTGTTAGTTGACATTTGTTGGTCTCTTTGTCTTGTCAAGTTGACTAAGAACTGCCTCTGACTATGAGGACCTTGGGTACATAAAGAGTGGTTTTAAGCGGTATAATTAAACAGTACCTCGGCTACTGGAAGGGCAATGTTAAGCAGTACAGTCCAATGTACATTTGACCCACTCACTATTGTCGTTGTAACTAATAATTAGTTTTAGTTATGAGACGGTTTATTATATATCTGATTTGTGTGACAGATATAGATCTATGTCATTTTTGTGGTGTTTTGTACTTTGCTATCTCTACACAATTTTGTACGAATGTATTTACTGTTTGTTAAACTATATTTTTTTGGCGAATAAAGAAATGAATAATAAACCATGCTTAAAATATGTACCTGTTTGTAGCTGATATGTTATAAACCCCATGTGTAATATGTTTATTATATCAGCTGATATAAATCCAAAGACCCCATGTGTAAAATGTTTATATTATAATTTAATTATCAGTCTATATGTTATAAACCCTCCGTGTAATGTTTATATTAGAGTTATCAGTCGATATGTTATAAACCCTATGTGTAATATGTTTTTATTAATTATCAGCTGATATATTATATACCCTGCGTGTAATATGTTTATATTTTCGTTATATTTATATTTTAAGTATTTTATATTATATTACATATGTTTATTTTCAGCCGATATGTGATGGATCACACAAGCGAATGGACGGCACATCGTACGTTAAATCCCGCCCCCTCTATCGACCGCTAGGCTTCACCGTGACCACCTCTGATGACTATTACTTGTGTAACTGCAAGAGAACCAATAACATGCCGTTCTGCGATGGTACTCACAAGCGCCAGGATATTCAAGACGCTGTTAAATCTTAGTTCTTTGAAAATGACTGTGCTTAACTTAGTAAAAATAAATGGAAATTAGTAAATAAAAAATTGTATTGCTTTGGATGAGAAATTTCAGTGATGAATGCTAAATGAGGAATGAATGTCAGCTTTACCAACCAGGGGGCATCTCTGGCACTTTGAACCGTGGTTTTGAACCATACACTTGTTGAACTTTGATTGACACAATTAACTGTGAGTCTTTGACACTCACGGATTGCTGGCCTGATTAATTGATTACTAGTATATGTATAGTGCCATATTTATATTTGTATTGTAATGTATCTTTAATTAAACGAATCTAGAGATCTTAAATAAGTAATATTCAAATTGAATACTGTAGAATATATGGTTACGCGTGCATTGAATCTATGACTACATCGACTCTTGAATATGACTATTTTTCAAGTATAGAAGTATGTGGGAAAAGATGCCAATAAATGTTATTCAGTTTAAGTAAAACTTTTAGTAAAATAAAGGTGTCCTATAGAAGTTATACGAAAGCTTAAAGGTTAGAGAAAGGTCAGAGCTAGTGAAACTAGTTGAGTGGCTTTATCATCCACACCACCACAATGCACTTGATACCCCATTCAGTCTCCCATCTAAACTTGATCTAATGAACTGCTATTAAGATCACTATGCCTTGATAGTTAGTAAGTATATTTTATTCTCTCTCTCTCTCTCTTTCTCTCTCTCTTTCTCTCTCTCTCTCTCTCTCTCTCTCTCTCTCTCTCTCTCCTGTTGAACTACATTTGTCCTAGAACGTAAGGAATTACACATTTTTTATATTTAGCTTTATTTTGAACACACAAAGCGTAGCAAATTTACAATTGCATCTCAATTACGTGATCGCATTGGACTCTGGTGAAGAATTGCAACAGATAATCACACCAGTTGATGTCTGGTCTATGTAACCAGCTGTTAGCTGAGTGGACAGTGCGATTCCTTGATTACCAGGAGGCCGTCGATTCATATCTCATCCAGACTGTATGACAGCTTTCCTTGTGACACGGACGTTAAACTTAGATATGATCTTGGACTTCTTTTCTCAATCAAAACATGCAGTTATTGAGCTCTAATTGCACTTCAAACCTTGCCTGGTTGCTGATTGTGCCTATAGGCTTAAAAAATCAGCATCGAATCATGTTTTCTAAGGGTTTACATGATTTGCTCATCAGAAGTCTATGAAGAAAAGTGTAGACTTGATTCCTTAGTTATATGCGCTCTTCCGTCAGTTAGCTCTGGCATAGAATGGTGCTTTTCAATACATAAATCAGTACTGTTTATCCTGAAAGTTATACACTGTGTTTGTTTGAAACTTAAATGTATAAAACAAATTCTGCGCATATATATGCAAATACTCAGGGCTTGCATTAGATCATAACGTCAAATAATACTGATATATACTGTTGAGCCATCCTGCTGACTTGAACATTAAAAGCCGGAGAATATTTTGAGATTATTTACGAAGGAAGCGACTTTTGAACGACCCACTCGGCCTAGCCGACTCTCCAGAAGTCACTGACCTGCGTTGAACCTTCTGCAAGAACCTGCTGCTACTAGGTGACGTGTAGCTGCTTCCCAGTGTGCTACTGCTTGTACTGCCCAGTGCACTGCTGCTTGTACTGCTGGTGCTATCCTGCCATTTACTTCTCCCTTCTCTTCCTCTAGAGCTATCCTCGCTTGACTTAGTCTCGTATACTCTTCTCTCGTACCTGACCGGTTCAACCGGTTCTGCCTCCCAAGTCTTCGTTGTGTATGTTCTGCTCACTCTTGTTGAAGATCTTGGCTCGTATCTTGACGATTCGACTGAGTTTGCTGCGTATGATCTACCAACAGATGGTTCGCCGTGGGATGACTTCCATGATTTTGTTTCACTGGTTTTTTCGTAAGATGTTGGCTCCACTGTACCGGATCTCTGATGTCTCGATGGTTTCTTCGAGACTTGGTAATCAACAGACTCTCCACCGAGATCCCACTCATCCGGTATGGTTGATTTTGGTCTGGGTCTGTACTCGGGCCACTCTAAGTCTGAATTCCATTCGTAAGATGTTGATTTTGGTCTCGATGTGTAGGTAGAAGACTGACTGTAGTCTAATGTGTCTTGTTGTCTGTTTGAGGCAGACAACGGTCGGTATGGGCTACCTCTGCGTAAATCAAAATGATAAACACCATTGGTTGGTTTGTTGTACCTTGCAGTTCTTTCAAAGCTGGATTGCCTCATCTCACCAGGTTCCGCAGTTTTAGCTCGGTATGCTCTCGATCTGGAACTTGTAACCGCTGTCGAAGGAGTAACGTACTCTGCCTCGTAAGCCCTGCTAGAGGGATGCCTGTGTCCCTCGGACTCGAACTCATTGCACATGTAACAGTATCCTCTCTCATCATTGCGAGTTCTCTCCCAATAATCTCCAGGCTCTCTCGAATAATCCTCGAAATGAATATTGACATCTTTCAACGGCGAAATGGCTCTCGAAATTTTTCTCTCGTAGTTTGACCTGTGAACAGGCGGACGCTTCCAGTCGGTAGGTTCATCCTCGAGGTCTCTCACGGATCGGCTCGCTGTGCGCTGTCGCACTGTGTAGGAGGAAGAAGTCCCTGACGAAGTCCCTGGGTTGACAACCAGAAGAGCTCGCGGCGTGTCGGTCTGGCTAACACTCCGTCTTCTCGCTCCAACCACCGAAACACTCCGACCTCTTCTGAATCTCGTGGGCTCAGCTTCCAGGATCCTGGTAGAAGAGATGTGCGGAGTTCTGACAACTTCTGGATAGGATTTGATGTCCTCGTGGTCGACGATCGTCCTGGCTCGGATTGGACTAGCGCTGTCTATTCCTCGGCGGCTCTCGTAAGGTTTACGTGCCGGGGAACGATAGGGGCGTGACCTTTCTGTCAGATCATCTGTCGACTTCTTTGACTCCAGGTAGGAACTCGATCTGAACATTCGCGAGATTCGCTCAAGTTTCTCATCCAGGTCCTTCGTCTTGTCGGCGTAGTACTTCTTTGTCTTTAACTCTGGCTCACTCTCAATCTGGTATTTATTAGAACTGAAGGTCGGTTCTGATACTTGGAAGGCTTTCCTGGAAATATCGCTGTAGGTCGACGCTCGTTTTATGCCGTGTTCGCCGAGAGTGTCGTGACCCGTGGAGCCAGAGATGTAGGATCTTTCCTTCTTCAGAGCGGAGAAATCGTAGAGTGGCTTATCGTCGTCTTTTTCGATCTCTCGTCGTTCGCTGTACCGTGAGCCGATACGACGACGATACGCGTCACTGCCCCCAGCTGATTCGCTGAGCCCATCGTACGCTTCACTGCTCGAGGCGCCGAAACTCGTACGATTGCGGTGACAGTCCAGTTCTTTCATCATTTTAGACAGATCGTCGTTGAATTCTCCGATACCGGCCGAGAGCGTGCCTGTTGTTTGAAATCATTACATGCTGTGATATTTATTTCAATCATTGGTTATCATTTTAATCGTTAATAATTAGCAATTATAATTATGTTAATCATTGTTATGCATTTTAATCATTGATAAATATGTGTAATCATTGATAATTATTTCCTCGATGATAATTACTATTTTAATATTTGATAATTATCTTAATAATTAATTGCTAGTTATTTTAATCATTGATAGTAAATTTAATCATTGATAATTATTCTAATAATTGATAGTAAATTTAATCATTGATAATTATTTTACTCATTGATAGTAAATTTAATCATTGATAATTATTTTAATCATTGATAGTTAATTTAATCATTGATAATTATTTTAATTAGTGATAATCATTGATAATTATCTTAAACATTGATAATAATCAATACATTGAAGCTTTACCCACTACGAGCTTTCATCAGCAATAATATTTTAATGTTCATGGGGTGGGGGAACAACTCCCTTGCCAAGCGCTCTATTCTGAATTTGACAAAACCTGTAATTATTTATATTGAGGTTACAATGTCAGTTAAAGTGTACATCTTAAATTGTATAGGGGTGGCTTTCATACGGATTGAAAAAAATAATTGTTATGCCAGTATTTTGCAAATCTCAAAATGTTACAAATGTTGAAAACCCTACACGTAAGTGGTGTATGAAAAAATATTATTTTGAAGTAAAATATCAGAATTTGTGAGATTCAGTCTTTCGGAGAAACATTTAAATGAATACCCTAGCACTCGACTTACCCAGTTTTCTGACGACACCCACTTGAGTATCCACAACCTTGCCCATCATCTCATTCTCAGACCTTCGAATGTTTGCCAGCTGCTCTGATCTGCTCTCACCCAGTCTCTGATAAGACGACATCGCCTCAATCCTTTCCTCCTCCTCGTTATAATCAGCCTCCACTATCTCGAGCCCTGCCTTTACTTTGGCCAGCTTTGAGCTGATGTCGTTCGATAAGTAGTCGTTGATCTTCTTACGAAGCTCTTGGGCATCGTCGTCCAAATCTTCTTCGTCTAGTTCTTTGCTAACCGTGCTGGATGGTTTGTCGTCGTGTTTGGGTTTGATCTCGTATCCAATCAGATTGGTTATATCTTCTGTCTCTGATTTTGTCTTAATCTTCTCTTCGAGTTTTTGTTCCAGATTTATTTCTGGTTTATCTCGCTTGATGCCTATGCTTTCCAAGTACTTATTTATTTGTTCCTTCGTCAGCTTCTCATCCTCCAAGCTCTCTGCGATGGATTCAGTGTAAAGTTTAGAATCTGAAGCAACAGGCTTGACTTCCTCGAATATTTTACCGACTATGGTATCATCTCTACCCTCATTAAGCACGTCTTTAGTCCCGCTTATCTCGGTCTTAACATCTTTCAAGTTCTCGTTTATCTCTGGTACATCTTTAGTCAAATCTTCCGCCGGCTCTGCACTGGTTTTGGTCACATTTCCCACGGCGTCGTTGTACTTCTTCATGATGTTTTCCATCATTGTGTCAACATCAGGGACATCGATGGCATATGGATTGCCAGTTTTTCCAGTTACCACAGCCTTAGTTAGCGTCTCTTCTTCCACGTATTCAGATTTAGTTTCTTCGGGTTTGTCTGAAAAAATGCATTTGTGACGCATTAGCCTATTTAACTAGAATACATTTACCTTACACTGTAATGTAGAAGGTCTGCTGTAACAAAAAATACAAACCATACAATGCAATAGAATTGATCATCATCTTCTCTTGAGTCTCAGCTTTGGATCGGGATATATCTTTTCCATTCGCTTTATATTACTTCGTAGCAATGTCAGGAGCCAAGGCGCTCACCAACCGCATGTTGTTTCTGACGCTGGTTTAGATCTTAGTGTTTTGTCGTCTTTTACGAAACGTGCAGTCCACGGTTGGTCTATTCTTCAGCAACCCGGACAAAACACTGTTTATGCTTTACAATTGCAATAATAATTAAAATACATTCCATGACTCGAAGGTATTCCCATTACGCATTCAGATCGGATAAACATTTTATTCGATCTAATGCTGACGTTCCTGACATCATCCTTGTATGAGAAAACGGACGTTAAACCTTAATTGTTATTATTTACTATTAATAAAGTTATTATTTACTATTATTATTATTTATTATTATTATTTATTATTATTGTTTATTATTATTTATTTATTTATTTATTATTAAGTAGTGAAATTATCAGTAAAATAAAGTCAACACACAAATTCCTACTCACCCGTCAGTGTTGTAGTAATCACGGCCTCCTCTACCTTTGGTCTGTTCCATATCGCTTCGTCGTCCTCTCCAGAATCACTCGAGAACGTTGGCTGTAATTTCTTCTTTAAATCTTCCGCTTGTTCAACAGTTTCGCTAGCGTTTGAAGCCAGCCAAGCCTCCACGTTGGACGCCTTCTCTTTGCTCAGGATTTTCTTCTCGAGAGGTTTTTCTTCTTTATTTACACTTAATAGTTGCGGTGCAGCATTATCAACTGTAGTCTCTGATTCCTTGGTAACGACTGGTGCAGATTCTGTCACTTTTAGATCAACATTTATGACTTCTTCCTCTCGATGTTTTTCTTCGATCTTTTCCGCTTCCTCTTTCTCACTTGGCTTAGTTGGTTCCATGTCTTTTTCTAATTTTAAATCGGTAGATTCTAAGATTTGTTGAGAATTGCTGTCAGTTGATATCGATTTTGCTTCAGAAGTTTCTTTTACTTTTTCAAAAGTAGTTGTTATGACTTCATCGCTGATTGATGAGACTTTGGCTTCAGCTGCACTTGCCAACTCGACAACATTCTTCACTACGAGCTCCTCCACCCTGCTTGACTCAACTGCTTCTGCAGATGACTGGCTCGTCTGAACTACAACGCTACTTGCCACATCCTGATCGGTTTCTAGAGGCTTAACAACCTTTGCTTTCTTCTTTATAATTTTCTTTTTGATTTTAAACGAACCCGTCAAAGGCTCTTCACCTATGGGTTCGTTCTTTGGCGTTTCATCAGAGTTTACTTGAAGTTCTTCTTTTACTGTTTCTGATACGATATCAGCGCTCGGTTCCGTAATCTCAACACTTTCCTGTTTGAAATCGATTTTATCGATTTCTACGTTTTCAATTTTTGTAGAATGTTCAGAAGTTGAAGTTGCACTGATTGCGCTATCAGCTTTTTCTACAGATTCTTTTGTTTCAGTGATCTTCTCAACTACCTCCGCAACTTCAGCAGAAGATGTTTGGACGACGTCTCTTTCCGCTTCTGTCTTCGATGTAGCAACAGTTTCTTCAACTTTCACCTCAACAGACTTATCAATAGCTGCGGGTACTACATCATCAACCAGTGGTTTTGCATCTTCACTAATCTCTTCCGGTGCATTCTCAGGCTCTAGAACTTTAGCAGGAAGCTTTTCGGGTTCTTCACTACTTGAACGCGATGATGAATCGAAATCAGGATGTTGCTTGCTTTCCTTCGTCTCTTTGGTTTCAGATTGCAGTACCTCTGTCTCCTCTATCTTCAATTCTTTGGTTTCGGTTGAAATCCTGGACGACTCGGACACTTCGATAGATGCCGCTGAGGAAGGTTCGAGAGTTTGTGTTGTTGACTTCGTTTCTGTGACAGTTTCCTGAGTTTCTGTTACTGCAGCCGCTGGTTCGCTGACTTTCTTCACCTTCTTTATGATCTTCTTCTTCTTTGTCACAGTTGGAGCGACTTCTGAAGATTGAGTTGATGTAATTACTTCTTTTTCTTCTTCTTCTAGCTTAGTCGCTCCCTGAGTCACTTGTGCAGTTGATATTGTAATTGTTTTCGACGTAACCTCTTCTGTCGTCGAATCATTCGACGCTGTTAATGTAATTTGTTCTACAACTGAAGCTTCCGTTGTAAACTCCGTGCTAGTTTTGCAACTGCTTTTATCGACATTCTCAAACACTCTTTCATCATTTTTTTCTTTATATACATCGAGCTTGACAGCTGAAGTTTCAATAACTTTCGAAGCTTCCACTATTTGTTCTTCAATCTTCTTTTCAACTGCCGTCGATTCCAAAGTTGCGGTTTTTTCTTCTTTTGACTGAATCTCTTGCTTTTTGCTTGGCTCATCATCAGACTCTGCCTCAGAAGAAGAACTTGGTGCCGTGTTTACCCTCACAATCTTTGTCTTCTTTATTTTCTCGTTAGCATTTTTTAGCTTATCTTCGGCATCAGACGCCTCTGATGCAGATGAAGAAGATTCAGATGATCGTTTCATAGCTTTAGACTTTTCCATGATCTCGGTCTTGACTATTGCCTCAGATACTGTTTGGTTTTCATTTACTTCCTCAAGTGTTACTTCAGCTTCATCGACTAGAGGTTTTTCAGTTATCTTTTTCGTTACTGTGTCAAATTCGTCTAAACTCTCACTGGAAGCTGACGAGGATCTTTTCTGAAGTTTCGTTTTAGTCAAAGACTTTTCTTCTGATCCGCCACTCGCTTCAGTAACGTCATCACTTGCAGCTCTGAGCTCAATGTCGATCGGTTGGTTAGAAGTTACAGTAAACCCAATGGTCTTTGATTCTACTTTTGATTCAGTCAAACTCGTCTGTGTGAAATGTATGCTCTCACTATGACCTGCCTCAACAGTAAAGCTTGATCTACTTGATTCTACGACGCTCAAGTTCTTATTGGCTTCCTTTTTCACTTCTTCCTCGCTATCCGACTCTTCAGAGGAACTTGTAATAATCTTTTTCTTCTCATCCGTAGCCACTGTTGATACCTTCTCTTCGGCGATGCCTTCCGTTTTCTTTTCCTTCTTTTGCTCTACTTCTTCTACATCAGAGCTCTCAGATTCGCTGGACTGAAGTTGTGCTGCTTGTTCTGATTTTTCCTGTTCGATTTCAGTGATCTTTACTTCTTCACTTGTTTCTAATACTGACGATTTTGTTTTCACTTTTTCAATTTCTTCGTCACTATCATCAGAAGATTCAGAAGATGACTTTACATCTATTATTTTTTTCTCATCTTTACTTAATTCTGCCTCTTTATTTTCAGGAATATTTTCAACTTCCTTTTTGGAGATCGACTCAACTAATGAGGCATATTCTTCTCTATTCTCCTTCTGGTTTATCTCTTCTTCTACTCTTGAGCTTACTGCACTAGCTTGACTTTCTATTTCATCTAGTTTGACTTGACGTATAGCTGACACCGAAGCAGCTGACTTTCTATTTTCTCTCAGTTCACCATCAGAACTCTCCTCTGAACTTGAGGCAGAGTCTTTAACCTTTGACTTATCTTTTATTGTATTCTCACTCGTTAGTGTCGTTGTCTGCGTTATAGTTTGCGAAACAGACGATTTTGACTCGCTCTGAGATACCTTTCCATTGTCTTCGGTATCTGAATCAAATGATACAGTTTTTATTTTCGTAACCTTGCTACTGACATCTGTCTCGCTTTCAGACTCGCTTGAAGATGCCAATTCTTTGGTTTTTACTATTCTAGAAGTAATTAGAGTTTTTCTAACAGTTCCCCCTTCATCACATTCCACTCCCTCTAAATTTAGCCTTTTTATATCAATCTCTGTGTTCCCTGAATCACCCAAAGCCGCTAACAAAGCCTCCGTATTTGAAAGCTTTTCCACTTTCTCTTCCACAGTGCCATCGGAGTTCATAACGCGCCTGATCACTGTTGTTTCTGTGGTAACGTTACCCTCTCCAGATTGCGTTAGCGTTAGTCCCTTTATCAACTTCGAGGCTCTCTCGGTTATATCTTCTTTATCTTCTTCTCTTTCTAAATTCAGTGCTTTATTTTTCATCTTAATGGTCGTTGTCTTTTCCTCTTCACTATCAGACTCGCTATGAGATGATCCTCCTGTGGTTTTTACTCTTCTAGAAGTTACCACAGTTTTCGTCACCATCCCACCATCTTCAAATTCCAAACCGTCCAAATTTATACCTTTTACAGTCACTTTTGAATTTCCTGCATTACCCAACGCGGCCAATAAAGAAGATGTATCATGTTTTTCCAGTTTCTCTTCCACAGACCCATCTGAATTAATAATCCGCCTAACCACGGTGGTTTCCGTAGAGACTTGGTTATCTCCTGACTGAATCGACCTCGTTATCAAGTCCTCTGCGTTCTTCTGAGCATTTGACTCCTGTTCGGAAGTGGATTTATCTCCATTTTTAGAAATCACTTTCTTCTTTTTAACAATTTTCTTTTTTCGAATAACCCCGCCTTCTCCAGTAACGGCAGCTTCAGATCCTTCTAATAGCTTTATAGATTTTTCTGATCCCAAAAGAGCTTCTTTCATGTCGATGTCGGAGTCAAATGAAACACTTTTGCTAGGTTTAGCTTTTCCTGCCTCTTCTAAGCTACTTCTGGTGTTAGTCTTAGTTACAGCTTCTGTACCGTTCTCACCATTTTCATATTCGCCGCCCTTTACTACGACTGTCCTCGTAGTCGTTACCGTAACAACCCCTTCGCCTTCAGAGTCTGATCCAGAAGATAATGCAAGTCCTGATTTATTTGTCACCGTTTTAATAGTTCTCGTTACAACAGAACTCTCATTTTTCACAGTTGTTTGTTCATCTTCAGAAGACGAATCGGAAGATGACATTTTGCTAAGCTCACAATTTTTAGGCTATTTTGACTGAACTATTTAAGTATATTTATAGTTTTACTCTTTCTCATTTGTAGCCTGTCTACTTAAGCTATCAACAGTAACTCTACGAATGCGTTGGAAACCTCCTAGACTGAAATTTCTACAGAAAGTTTCTCGAGAATTTGGTCTAGACTCAATGTGTGTCAGATGCAGACTATGTAATTTACCAGATTGTTGACGACATGTTGATTGGTCCGGAATCCCGGAACGAAACGAAAGCTTAACTAAAGCGGCTGCAAATTTGGTTGCATCCTACAATTTTGAATTGCGAATGATCTGAAAATCATAAAATAAAAACGAGAAAAAAATTAGTGTAAATTATTTATTTCACTAAGTGCATCACAGAAACAAAAGAGTAGACAATCAACGCTACTTAATTCACCCGTTAATCAATCAATCAGTCTTTCAACTAGCAAATGAATCAATCGACTAATCAAACACCGATTTTTACTGAAAGCCAAGCCAATGCAACAATGCAACATTGTCAGGTTACAAATACTGTTCATCTTTGAATACTGAAAGCACTAAATACACTACGTATTACAATACTAATTTGCATAACCTGATAATTGTCTACATTATATTTAAACTGCTGAAAAAATATGTGGAGTTATATTCCATAGATCTGCCAATAGGCAGTGCACTAAGGAGAATTGGATTGCATGCAACACATACATTATATAAGCCATTAATTCTGCGAAAGCCGGTCGTATTTTGCTATATCATAACGCTTAGCCCCAACGTTAAATTTTACCCACCGTGTTTAAACTTCCAGAAGATAAAACTACAATCTAAAGTTTTACAACGCAACATAAACTTTGGCTAGAACTACTCTACTACCTAACACACTCAGCTTTGAGTGATGCTGGAGAGAGTTCTGGCACTAGCCAGTGAGTGCTGGCCGTAGCTCTGCGGTGAAACCTGCGCACTTCTTGATTTCTCTCAGCTTCGAGGCGCGTGGAGCAGAAAGGCGGTTATATCAGGTGTTGAAGCAGAAGTCTCTCTCTCTCTCTCACTCTCTCTTAATGCACTGCCTACTGGCAGGTCCATGGTACATAACACCTCCACTCTTCTCTGTCTTCCGCTTTCCTATACTCGGGGTCAGGAGTAGTATGGTAAAATGTGAAAATAAGTTTCATATCTTCTGGTTTTTATTGTGTTTAAAATTCTGTTTTTTCTCGGTTTCAGATGTGCACTTTTCAAGTTTTTGCTTCCTTGTACTTTTATTCATTTTATCTCTAAATATGTACTGTACCCATGGATTGAGCAGCGAAAGAATATTTTATAACTGTTAATAATGGAAAGTAATTATTTTGAAATTGTACTAAGTTGAAATTTACTATAGAGAAACCGTTTACTTTGTTTCATTAGCCAGAGTTGTCATGCAATTAATA
>CAJHZI010000787.1:867500-917500 GCA_905160935.1 Enchytraeus crypticus
AAAGTACTAACTGAGGTCGATGCAGCTTAACTTCGATAATTGACGCGCAACTAAACCAATTGCGCTAATCTCACCGTCTAGAGGAATTAGATCGTAGAGGGTGATTGCTGAAGAAGATTGTTAAGTTCAAAGCTCAGCATGATAGTTAGAGATCCTGAGGAGCTTTCTTTTCTCTTTATTCTGCGGATTAGAGGAAGAGGTTCATGCCATAAATCTCTTTCAAATTAAACGTTTGTTTCTCCCATCATCTCTACATACGAATACGTTATCAAATCGTCCAACATCTATCGTCTCGGTCTTCCTCTTCCTCCAACCCTTCCATTAGTTCTTCCATTAGCTTTGGTGTGCAGAGACTGATATAGACTCTGCAGTCCAAAGCTCGACTAAGGGAAATAGAAGGCTGAATACTAAAAAGAGTTAGGCTGACGAGCTGACCTTCAGAATATTGGTTTTCTTGCCTCTAAGCAGCGATCCCCGTGTTGTGCTCGGGTGTGGATGGACCACTGCAGAATAGGGCAACCGCAAACAATCTGCTGCGTGTACGTAAGAGTCGGCTAAAGGCAGAAGATGAGGATGGCAAGAGGGGACCCACCTCACCATGAAATATTTTCCCCAGGATTAAGTGCTAATTAATCCACCTATCTGAGGAAGGCAACGGGAAACCACCTCTGAAGCCATAGTGTCCCCAAGCTATAGGCTACATAAGGTATGGAAAAGGCATAGACTTTGTGAAGGGATTAACTTGTTGATCTAACGAGTGCTCTTATGGAGCGAGAAAAGAGACTTTGAGTATGAATACCTAAAACCTGCACTTCGCAGTGCACTGAAGAATAAGGAGCAGCGACCTCAAATTCAGGATAAGCTCCGAGTGTGCGTTCGGCAACGAATGCGGTTAAATTAAATCAATTTTTATTCACGGGGATTGGGTGAAATGAATTCACATAGATGTAGATGTTTAACACAGCACAAGCAATGCAGGCTACATTACACCGTATTGCTCGCTAAGGTAGATGAAACTACAGGAGGAGGTATCATGTTACAGCTCTTATCTATTTACCAGCACGCTATATAGACGTACTAACACCTTGCCTAGATTTTAAAAAGTCTGCGTCTGCAATGTAAAAAATTTTCTCGGGCAAGCAACAAGCTTAGCTAGTTAGTTTATAATTTTTTTTTATTCATTCGTCATCGTGTCGTGCTTTGACACCTGTTTGTGTAGATTTTGCAAGAGACATCCCTGACATTGGCTTATGGCGAGGAACCGTACTTTCAATCTTATTGATGGATCGATTGATTTTTATTGTACCTGGAATTACGTACTGTTAGTAATTCGCGCAGAACTATTGTTTCACCTGTAAATAGTTAAGCTGATGATAATCATAATTCAGATAATAATAATAATAATAATAATAATAACTCAGGTTAATACTAAAATCAATAAGCTTCGTAGATCGCGTACCTTTCCCAGTTCGCACAATGAATTGATTAATTCTAATCATTCTATATATTTATTTTAACTTTTAGCGTAATTTGTCAGCGTATCTTTTAACTACGATTTGCCATAATGTAATTTAAACTATAAATGTAAGCACGATGACCAATAGGCGAGATTTGTATATTTGTTAGATATAGTGATGGTAAATTTAACGGTAATACCGGACTGGTTAAAATGGGGCTTTTACCGGTTAAAAACAAATAAATCAGTTAAACGAGTAGGCCTAATTTGCAAGCTGTTATGAAGGAGACATCATCAGTTAATCATGGTCGATCCTTGATCTTCTAACCTTAGATGAAACTTTCATTAATTCATCTTTAACTTCTAAGACCTAAGGTTGCAAAATTGCATGTCCATTTTGGACCTTTTCCGTTTTTGGACCTTCTTTTTTGTCATCGGTTTGGATTTATCTCAATAGTGCTCAGTGTTGTCGTGGACGACAATAACACTCTAATTGTTTTTATGTTATGTTGAGTTTATTTGTAAATAGTATTCACAGAACACTGATACGTTCATGTACACGCAATACATAGAGGTTTGTATTACATACAGAGCTTATACAAAGAGGTTTGTATTTTATATAAATGCGATTTATTATATACACACAGAGTCACTATATACAAGAGCTTATTCAATTGCCATAATCTAAATAAATAAGTAAAAATTTAGTATTATTCGTGTTACCCAATGTATTATTAACTGCATCACGATGGCCGATTTGAACTTCGAACAGTTTTTCAGAACAACGACGAATATGAAAGATAACTTAAGATAACTTAAGACGAATATGACGAATATGAAAGATAACTTAAGATAAGAAAGAGAACGGATAATTTAAAATGAGCCCAACGTAAAATCATACCAGCAACAATTTAAGCCGAAATTCGAATCAATATTAAATTAAAATTCGAAGCAGAAAAGTGCTATTTATGCTGCTTATCTTTCGTTTGTCATAGCTTAGTGACAGAAAGTATTATTTGCAGGAAATTTAATGAATTTACTTCAGCTTCACAAAAACTTTACTGCAGAAATTAATTACTAGGCCCATAGCATTTTTTAATAGAAAACGAATATGTAAAATTAGCTTAACAGTCAAAGCCTATGCACTGACCGATAAGAAAAGTATATGATAGAGGTTTTACCATAGAGATCTTAATCGTTTTGTTATGACATCGCGACTATATTCTCTCAGATCGTACATAAGAAAGTTAGAAATGGAGGGCTACAAAACTAGGTGATAATTAAAGCTACAAACAGAAGACTTTTAAAGAGTAAGATAACCTCGCTTCGACATCATCGATAATTGAACGAGCGCGACATAAGTTAAAATAGATGATAAGTTGAAGCAATAAATATAGTGAATCTTTTACGTCCGTTTTCCCATTCAAAGAAGATTTCAAGAACATCTATTCAGCAACATGGTCGTTTATTATTTATACGGACTGTGTTTTTCACTACCGTATTATTTGTTTCTCAGTTACTTAGGGTAGAAAATCTACCAAGCGCTTGTAAGCATTAGAGCGGCGCTTTATTTACACAAGCATTGAGCTAGCACTAGTCATAATAATAACGAGCGGAGTAATTATTTCTTCAGAACCAATTATATAAAAGCTAGTAAACTAATGTTAACGTCAGTTTCCTCAATCGAAGGCAATGTCAGTGACGGGCGATTATATATTATTATTAGGCCTAAATAGCTGACGTCTTCAAACTGTTACCGCCATTTAATTCCCCCGTTAAAAATGTAGAAATCTTTTAAACAGTTTCATTAACGATATAGAGACTTAGCAGACATATTGAAACTTTTGTTCTAATGATGTAAATGAACTCAAGCGTGATAGTAAATAGACTAGACGTGTAATCTTTAAACGGGAGTCCGAATCATTCAGGTTCTCTTTTATTTATAGTATTTATATTTATTTTTAATTTATATTCACATTTATGAGCCATATTTCAATATAGAGATGCTTTATACTTGTACTTATTGATTGGATACTTGTCATAAAAGGTGTCATTGGTGTCATACAAATGTCATGTTAGAAGTAAACGTTAGAATGACTATCATAGTATATGCATGAATATTACAGCATTAAAAAATTAGTAAACAATAAATCCTCAATGAATTAAAATAAAAACGAAGAAATATAAGTAAAACATAAATATAATTATAAAATATAGTTGCGTGTAAGAAATGGTGGAAAGAGGTTGCTGATAAGTATTTTTAATAGGTTCTTACCGTTAAATATTGGACGCAGGAAATTTTAATTTCTAGAAAAGTTTTCTCGCTTTAAAACTCCGGCCCTCAAATCATAGCAAAAATGTAGAAAAATTTCATGACATACACCTGTTGTAATATCATCCATACAACGTTTGGGACACATTCGAGCTACTTATTCATTATGTAGGTATCATTCGACTACTGAACAATACTAGTTACTCTGCGTAATATTAATTATAGCGTAGAAATACTACACACAAGCAGACATGTACGGTTATAACATAGAAATACTAGGCTACATTGAAATATAAATACATTTCCACGCCTCTGAAATGACCACAAATATGAAATAGATTAAATACAGCAGTAGTATTGTCCCTGCCACATGAAAAGTCAGCAGAAAATGTCATTTATGAGCGAATTGTTATTATTATTTTTTAAATATTATTATTGTTATTATTGCTATTACTTTTAATTTAAACCCTAACATTTGCAGTTCTTTTTTTAACTTGCTCTTCAATCCGAACTGCCGTGCGGAAAAAAGTACCGCGACTGTAAATCACATTATTATTATTATTTCTTTTTACTCCGGTGTAAAGAACCCGAGATTTGATAAAAACGATTCAAGCAATACGTGCTGAATCGTCGCCCGGCTACTCGAGGTCATATAGTTGCTTTAAAAGTTTGCTGAAGCAGACTGCGTTAAATCTTTGCAAAGTCAAGGAAAGCCTTTGCCAAAGAAAAGACGTCTCACGCTTATTATTGAATTCTTGAGTTGTTATGTAATTGCTATAGTCTGTCTATTAACACGCAAGTAAAGAAATAGAAGCTAAATAAAAAACAATGTCATGTAGCCACGTGACTTAAAATCATAATTTGTTAATCAATACACCTTCTACAAAGTTCAGGAAAATACACCAATATTGAACAGAATTATAAAATACTGAGAAAGCTTTCATGATAGCTATAGGACTAAGACAAACTCTCGGCACTGTAGATAGTTCCCAAATATTAAATAGACGCAAATCAGTAAAATCATAACTTTACTTTATTAAAATTTTATTGGAATTTTATAAAATTACAAAATCTCAACTAATTTACTATAAATAGCTTAGGCTACTTCAACAAAGCTCTGTACAGCATGATCAGCTTAACCAGTAACAACAACTTTTCAATCCCAAAATTAAATTAATTGAATGCCTTCTTCAGAGGTTATTAACTGAACAGGCACTGACGTCAATTTTTAAAGTTTGATTTTGTGCAGAAACCTTTGACTCCGACCTTAATTGAAGAGATCAAAAGTAGAGGTAACTTAACGCTCAATGACGCTGAAAATTTTAGGTTTTACTTTAATTAGATTTAATTTTTACTTTAATTATAATTAGTTTTATTTTAATTAGTTTGAGTTTCTATTTAACTAGTTTTAATTTTTACTTTAATTGGTTTCAGTTTCTAACGTTAGTATTTAATTGATTAGAATTCTGTCACAGGGTCATATGAGCCGCACAATATACTAAGATAAATTTGCAGATCATCAAAAATTAGTCGCGATAAAGCAAACACTTAACAAATAACAATCATTTACAGAATAACATCACAATTTACAAAAATAAAAAATATAACTTAATTCATTTTACAATACTATTTTCACCGGATAGAGGAAGTATATACAGAGAGTCGAATTCGGAAGTGGAAGCAAACGAGAAAATGTTAAAGAGATGTTGATGAATTTTGACTGAGAACTCTGTACAAATAATGCCATGTGGTCGTCATACTTGCGCAATATAACAGTAACTGGAGCGGAGCTAGTCAATAGCTTTCCTCTCTTGCCACAGTATTTCGTTAAAATGCAAATATTCTTCGCTAAAATGAGCAACAATAGCCAAAATATAATTGACAATTGAATTTTCTTGCACTGACGCATACGCACCCGTTTAATAAAGCTCCTTAATTAATCAATTAATTAACGCCACTATTAAATATGAACAAATAATGGTAATGGTAACCCTCACTTATATTTCCAATTTATATAAACAATAATCTGTCTGGTATTTTACACAGAGATGGATCTAGATCGATTTTACATTTTATGTATAATTACACGTCAGTTACATTAACAAATATTCTAGTCATAAAACGGACACTTGCATATAAATAAGGAACAAGTCTACAATTGTGTAGAACACTACGGTAGAGAATAACACAGACTTTACCTTTTAATTATTGTAAATAATAATAATGAATAAAATACAATGGCTAGCGAAAAATAATAAATACTGAAAAATAATTCAGTAACAAATACTTAGAAATAATTAAATAATAAATAGGGAAGTATATACAGCAACGCAAAAATAGCGTACAAATTATTTTATAATAAAGTAAAAAGTGACCAGGAAAAATTGTTCAGTTAATAAGCTACATTAACATTAGCAGAATGGTCAGATTTATAGGAGATGCACTTTCATCTCAATAACATAATACATCAAATTAAAACGATTTAAACAGATTATAGTCCACTAATATCTAACACAACAGCATCATCTGCAGTAATTCTTCAAGTAAGAGCACGACAAAATAGCATAGCAAATAACAGCTTAGTTCCTCTTTGTTCACGTTAACTAAACATTAATTAGTTAAACATTACTATTTAACGTATCGATTCAATAAGCATAAGATAAGGTGTGTCACAGTTAATGTACCAGTTAAGATGCGACTAGTTATATAATTATATATAATGAAACTACTAGTTCATTTACTGTAGCTCTTCAGTTAGTTTCTCCGATTCAACCACCTTTAAATTAGATTGTTACAGTTGATATCTAAATAACTGGTTTTGATTGTTAGTACGAAGGCTTTTCGGCCATTGGGTCTAATTACGAACCTTCTCTGTGGTACGAGAACACACCATTGACAAACTGAATGAATGCGATTATGTCAAGAACAAATTCCTTCGTTTGAATGGCAGAGACAGAAGGCTAACGAAAGCTAAGCCGCTGAATGTAGCGGCAACCTAAGAAACTTATAGCATCCAGGATTAGCATCTCGGCATTATTGACTGAAAGAATCTACGCTACGCAATAAAACGCCAAATCTTTAGTTGAACGCCAGTCTCATCACTGGCAACGGAAGAAGCCGTGGAATTTGAGCCTACGTCTTTGGAAGAAGAAGTTTAACAGCGTGACATATCCGCTGCAATAGTTGTCCTGCAACAGTTATCGGATAAGATTTAGCGTAACACAATTAATGATACATAATACATAACGTATCATTAGTTGATAATAATACATCGAGCAATATCCGTGACAGCATCTAGCAGGCAGTGAGCTCAGAGTCGGGTTCAAGGTCGTCCTGGATTAGGTCAGAATCTAGAAAACTACAGCTGTCCGCATATACACTCGAGTCATCGTCAAACTCTCCCGCCTCCCCCACTCTCATCTCCCCCCCCCTCACGTTCTCTCTACCCCCTTCCCTCCAGGTCGTTACTCCCTCCTCTAAAAATAGCTCAGGATTCGGTTCCTCGGTCGTCAGTCCGGTTTGGACGTCCACGAACAGGTCCAAGGAGCTGCACTGTCCTAGGGAAGCTTCTCCGGACTCCCTCCTGCCTGATCGGTCAATGCTGAGCAGGGGGAGGTCCACTCCGGTGGGGCTAATGCCCCCCAGATCATCTCTAGATGTTAAATCTTCACGAGTGACGTCAACGGTTAGCTCTGAGCTTAGAGCTGATTCGTCACCTGCCACTGCTGCTGCCTCAGCTGCTAACAGCAGCTCTCGCTCAGCTGCCACCTTCAGTCTCTGTACGTCTGTGTGAACATACAGACATTTAACATATACACAAACATATCGACACATATACAACGATATATCACACATACATCACGACACATACAGAGACGTCACGAGACATACACATACATCAAAACGCAGATGTTATGACACATACACATATTATATGACACACACAGCGATACATGCAAATATTATGACACTTACTCAGATATATCGAAACATATACACAGACATATATACAGACATCACGACACATACACAATGATACATACACAGATATCATGACATATACACAAACATCACAACACATATACACAGACACATATACATACATCGTGACACATATATCACAACACATGCACAGACACTACGACACACACATAGACATCACGACACATACACAATGATACATACAGAGACATCATGACACACATAAAGAATCTTGGCAATACTCGTTTCAACAGCAACTCAAAACACGGTTGCCAGTCAAGCGCTGTCTAAACGAAGGTTGAACTAGAGGGACACAGGCTAAAGGACAGATTGAAACAGTTTCAACATGTCGTACTCAAAGTGATGGATGATCACGATAGAGAAAGAGAAAGTGAAGAAAGTGAGAAAGTGAAGTGACAGATGATCAAGATAGAGAAAGAAAGTGAAGAAAATGATAGAAAGTAAATAATAATAGTAATTTTGTATCTTAAAAAGTGATAGATATCAGCATGGATGATCATTTCAGTATAAAACGAGTTTAACGGAGATGTACAGACCTATGGGATGTAGAACGAGATATCTGAGTATATCAGACAGAGACAGCATTCCTATCACTCTCCTCTCCTCATCCACTATCACCAGCCGGTGAACCTACACCAGCAACAACAACCTTATTAACTTATACAGACTGTGAACCTCTGTCAGCAACAACTACCTTATCAACTTATACAGACACTGAACCTGTGTCAGCAACAACAACCTTATTAACTTATACAGACTGTGAACTCGTGTCAGCAACAACAACCTTATTAACTTATATAAACTGTGAACCTACACCAGCAACAACAACCTTATTAGCTTATACAAACTGTGAATCCGTGTCAGTAACAACAACCTTATTAACTTATACAGACTGTGAACCAGAGCCAGCAACAACAACCTTATTAACTTATACAGATTATGAACCTGTGTCAGCAACAACCTTATTAACTTATTCAGATTATGAACATGTGTCAGCAACAAAAATCTTATTAACTTATACAGACCTGTGATAGCAACAACAACCTTACTAACTTATACCTCTAATATACACTTATGTCAGCAACAACAACTTTATTAAATTATACACAGAATCCAATCCAGTGTTAGCAAGAAAATAACCTTGTTAACTTATACCTTAAATAACCTTATACATATAACTTATGTTGCAGTTTACGAGGTAATTCATACAAATATTCTCATAATTCAAAAAATTGGTCAAATCATGGGGTGGTCGTTTTAATCATACCAGTAAATAAATGTATTGATACAATAATTAGGTAATCAATTAATAAACTAGTCTCATTTCCCTCATTTTACTTTTTTCTCTACATATTTCTCTAAGTTTTACAGATTTACCTATCCAAAGAAAACTTCAATATTACTTATGAAATATACGCTGCCAATTACTATCAAGTCAAAGAAAACTCAATATGTTGAAATTGTAAACTCAATCGACTAAATGAAAGGAAATCATAAACCAGTGAAAACAAAAACATTATGACAAAAGTAACGGAGATGATCATGTTGCTATACGACCCTTACGTCTCCTGCTTGCCAGGCACATTTATTACCAACTCGCCGACCTATCTATGAGAGATAATAAACAGTCTTCAACAGTCACACACCTCTACGGCCAGAATCTTATCGACGATTTCTTGAAGTGTTTCCGTCTTCCTACACGTCTGATGGACTTCAAATCCCTATAACAACAACGATACCAACAATAACAACAACAACTACAATAGCAACAACAACAACAACAGCACCTACAATTACGACAATAGCAACAACAATAACAAAAAGCCAATGTTAACGTCAGTTTCCTCACTCGAAAGCGATGTCAGTGACTGGCGAAACAGAAAGTAAAATAAATGAAGTAGGCTAATAATAGAACGTGTTCAAATATAGCTTAATGAGACTAATAAACAACAACAACAACAATAGCAACAACAATAACAACAATAACAACAACAACAACAAAGAAACTGGAGTGCTCCTGTCATCCGTGATAAATGGGATGATTGATTTCTATGCTTCGAAACGATTTAGATTAAATAAAGTAAAAACTGAGGCTTATTGTGATCTTAGCTACCATTCCCTAGTCATTGCATTTCTTCCACAAAAAATATGCTGATGACTTAAAGAAATAAAACAAGAACAGGTTGTTGTGTGTTTAACGTCAAAATTCTGAAGCACAAGGCTTCTCCATAAGTTGACTCGAAACACTCGAGCTACCGTCACAAAGATTATGTTACTCATTGCTACTTTAAGGATGCATAAACAGATTCAGCAGCTAAAATGGTCATAAGAAATTTAGCGCTAATATACATGGGAAAAAATCCTTCACTCTATGCCAATTAACGCTAAACACATAGTTCTCTATCATCGTTATATGATAATAGAGATTACTTGTGATCTCTACTGCGGTTTCTTTATACCGCGATATTAACGGTTTCAGAACGCTGTAGCTTGTAGCGAAATCGGTAAGATGCGGCCCCTTAATCCATATGTCCTGGGTTCGATTCTGACCTAATTCATTTGTGCAATATTTTTCTTACTAAATTCTATAAAAGATTTGCAGAATTAAGGAGTAGGAATTTATAAAGCTAAGGCGTAGGGTTAGGGTGTAGGTTTAAGGTAAGAGTTAGGACCCAAAAAACGCCGAAACTTATAATTAAGTTTATCACCAGGTTCAGAGTGAAGGAGTTTTTTTCTGAAGCATTTCAGCGCAAGTCATGAGAATGATAACTATTTTGTCTTTGAGTACTAAATACTAAATGATGGATACAAGATATGGATTTAAACTGGTTATTCGATCGATAGCGCGATCATCATCATCATCCTCCCTTGAATCCCAGTTTAACTAGGGTCGGGATAAAAATAGACCGTCTCAAATCCTCTCTGTCCTACACCACACCACCAGCCAATCCCCTATTTGAAACTTACATTCGTTTAAATTTTTGTATCAAATTCTCGAGCCTACGCGCTCACCAACCGAATGCCCTTTCTGACGTTGGTATGGATGACGTTGGTAACGATCGACAGCTCGATACTATCTACTATATAATTATGATGCGATTGAAGACGATTGGCTAATTCTTCACAGCTTGAAGTAATATTGTCACAATATTAGTAATATTGAAGTAATATTTTAACGGTGTAGAAGAAACTAACCTCTCCCACTCTCCTTTGCTGTACCGCCTCGCTAACCGTACAGTGAAGATTACCATAAGTCTTTTCTGCCGCAAGCTCCTGCATAGAGCACATTATAGACAGACAGACTACTGTAGTACCATAGATAGCATATAGCCTGGGTAGGCTAGATGGCAGATAGGCTAGATAGCAGATAGGCTAGATAGCAGATAGGCTAGATAGCAGATAGGCTAGATAGCAGATAGGCTAGATAGCAGATAGGCTAGACAATAGATAGGCTAGATAATAAATAGGCTAGAGCTCTAGTAGATAGGCTAGATAATAGATAGGATATTACGTAGGAGATGGATACGTAAGAGATGGATATGTAAGAGATGGATATGTAATAGGTGGATACGTAAGAGATTGATACGTAAGAGATGGATACGTAAGAAATGGATACGTAAGTGATGGATACATACGAATACGTCAAACTTTGCATAGATATCGACCAGGACTCCGCTAGCGTCCACCACTGGAAGAGCGGAAATCCTTCTCTCTACGAATATCCTCAGAGCGTCGATGATAGGCATATCCAGTGTGGCCTGCAATCAATCAATCATTAAAATTAATCTAATTTTCGTACTCAATTAAATAGCTGACTTCGTACTTATATTATTTAAATCGCATACTCGCACTACTCAATTGATATTAAATTATAGTAGCGATATTCTGATTGATTGATAGCTGGCTCGATTAATTGATTGATTAACTATCAAAATGATTTTTTTAAATTAGCTAGTAAATCACAATTAGTTAATTTAATAACTGATTAACTGACTAACTGATCGACTAATTGATGATCATTTGACTTATCGATTAACTGATTTATGGATTAAAAACTTATTTCCACTAGCTAATCCATTAATAGATATACAAAGTTACCGTAGCAATATTCTCGTAGGTTCCAAGATTTAATTCTGCCAGAGATTTACTCATAAACGATGGCTGGGGAAGTTCTGGCATCTGGAAATACACAAGAAAATCAATTATCAGATCTATTATAGTATCATTTTCGGACTCTGTGAGTGCAGAGCTTCCTCACAGCGTCCAGCAGAGAGTCCGTGGGGTCGATGTGGATCAGCGGCCAGTCAGACTCGTTCAGCACTTCTACAGATAATATACATATACATATATATATATATATATATATTATTATATATAAGATATATAATAATATATATATATATATAATATAGTATATATATATATACAGTATATATTATATATATATATATATATATATATATATAGATATATATATATATATATATATATATATATATATATATATATAGTATATATTAGTGGAAGCAGTCAGTGCCACTCACATAGAGATGAAGGAATTTGAGAAGACGACGATGTGTTAGGATGTGGAGAGCGTTTCCAGTCTCGGAGTCGATGACGAGGAGGCGATGGACTCTGTGAGTGCAGAGCTTCCTCACAGCGTCCAGCAGAGAGTCCGTGGGGTCGATGTGGATCAGCGGCCAGTCAGACTCGTTCAGCACTTCTACAGATAATAATAATAATATTAATAATAATAATAATAATTACTACAGGTATTAACATACATATATATATATATATATATATATATATATATATATATATATATATATATATACGTCAAATACAACAAATGTGAGATACTTCTACAGTGCAAATGCATGTGAAATATAAATACGCGTGAAATAACATAAAATTAATGTGAAATAAATGTGAATACAAGAATGCGAAAAAAAATACACGTGGAATACAATAAAATGAATGTGAAATGTGAATACAAGAATGTAAAAAATAAATACACACGAAATACAATAAAATGAATGAGAAATAAATGAAGAATACAATTATATGTGACATAAAATTGTAATAATTATATTAATAATTATAATAATAATTGTAATAATTATAATTGTACGTGCGAAATACAGTAAAATAAATTAAAAAGCTGCAAAGCCATTCTTAACGTCAGTTTCATCTCTCGAAAGCGATATCACCAAGTAGGATATGTTACCTGTAACACCTCACTGACATTCAGAGCCATTAACATTTGAATTATGCTGACGTAGCATTACATTTAATCAATAAATCAAATGAGTAATATTGTGAATACTATTTAAATTAATTTAATGTATTAAAAACTTAGCTAATGCATTCAATTAAACAATATAAAAGGAAAATTATAGACGAGGATGTATCGTATGCCGTTGACTAGTTAGAGTTCAAACTTCTTATTATTATTTGTTACTTATTCGCATTAGTAGCATCTGCTATTTGACAAACTAAGAATTATTAAATAGGCTTACTATTAGCCCCAGGCCTACTACCAGCCCCAGGCTTACTATCAGCCCCAGGCCTACTATTAGCCCCGGGCCTATTATCAGACGCCTGGCCTACTATCAGCCCCAGGCCTACTATTAGCCCCTGGCCTACTATCAGACGCCTGGCCGACTATCAGCCACGGGCCTAGTATCATCCTCAGGCCTACTATCAGCCCCGGGCCTAGTATCAGATGTACAAAAAACTCATTTTGACTTTTAATTATTTTTAATTACTTCTCTTTAATTACCTATTAGCCGTGAACACTAAAGCGCAATTGATTCAATAACAATATATTCGTTTATTTGTTTTAAATCTGACAACCGCAGAAAGTTACAGTACAGAAATTCCAACAGACACACCATAACAAATTAGCATACAGATATGGCAAAAAATTAATAGACTACGTATAGGAGATTTCGATGCAACATATTTCTTCCAAAAGAATCGACTAAAATAACTGTAGGAGGCATCCAATGTTACCAAAGAGAATTTACTATAACAGTATAAATTTAAAATATCATTAAAACATTAAGGTGCTATATTACGTTGTACTAGTGGATTAAATATTTCTGAGCATAGAACCTCTCCAAGTGGAAATCTTGTGCTCTTCTAATTCCTCAATGTGTTCCTGTGAAAAATCAATACGCACAACGAATGGAACGTCTATGAATAGTAGAAACTATAACTCTATATATTATATATATAATTTTATACATGTATATATATATATATATATATATATATATATATATATATATATTATATATATTATATACATATGTACATGTATATTGTATATATATATATATATATATATATATATATATATATATATATATATATACATCATAATATATTATAGCTATATTATCATCATCATCATCATCATCCTCCCATGAATCATAGTTTAACCAGGGTCGGGATACAAATAGACTGTTGTAATTATAACTATATTATAAAATGAAAAAATTGCTACAAAAATTTAAACGAATGGAATGGTATGGGCATATTGTGATTGGTGTGGGACAGAGAGGCTTAGAGGCCTATTCGTATCCCGACCCTGGTTAAACTGGTATTCTAACGAAGATTAAGTCGTCCAGTTTTAGCGTGACACAAATTTACTCTACAAAGCTTAAAATGCAACAAATACACTGAACAAGTGGTCAGAACTATAAACCTAATTCACAGTAAAACCGAAGATGAAAATTAACAAAACATAATATATTAATATATATAATATACATAATATATATTTGTCCACAACGAGCAATGAGTTATGAAATAGACTTCCGAGGCTGTAGAGGTAAAAAAGAAGAGGAAATCAGTAGCGCACTCGCCCGATAAGCAAACTGTCACAAGTTCAAAACCCGGCCTAGGAGTCTCTTACAGAAACAGAACTAGAGTTATTCTCAAATTTACATAAGGAAAATTTATATAAGGAAAAGGTTACATGAAAATAGATCTAGTGGTATTTGATTAAAAACAATTAAATTAATAATAAAAATACGAAATAAGTATATTGAGAGGTTGTGGCTATAAGATTATTGAAAGCTAAATTAAGATTAATTAAAATTCTAAACTGTTTCACCGACCAGATTAAATGATCAGAGTTAATTTTAAACAGTGGCAATTTTATTATTATCCATATTAAATAAAAGTCAGGGCCTTACAAAATAAACAGTTCAAGTAGATAAAAGGCTCCCACAATATGGAACTCTCTGCCACACGACCTTCCATCTTGAATTGTATTGGTACTTTCCTTAGCAAGCTAAAAACCAATCTCTTTCCTCCATAGGTCTACATTTTGACCCACTTGCCTTGGATCATGGACTTGCACTTTTTGATCTCGCTTTCTCTTTTGGTCTCTGTGTACTCAGTCGTCATCGTGTGGTGCCATGTTTGTGTGAAGTCTGCAAGAGACGTCCCTGACACTTCCTTATGGCGAGGAACCAGACGTTAAATTCTTACTGATTTATTATTGATTGATTGATACTGAGAATCTAAAAAGAAACAACAATATAGCAAAAGATTGGCAGAACAAACCTCGGGGGACTTGTAATATTTCTTTAATATTTGAATGAAATCAGAAATCGTCAGCATTCCTAAAAAATAGATAACTGATAAATAATATCACCTTAGACAATAATAATAACCAATAAATAACACTAACTAATTATTATGGTATTATTATATTATTACAAATATTCACACTATGATTACAGCTGCTAGTCAATTAATTTATACAAAAATGATAACACTGACAGAGAATATGAATTATTATTAAATTGATACCAAATATGATATAAATATTTAGTTAAAGTTCACATCCTATAGCAGGTATACAAAACTTTCAATTACAAGCTTATAAAGCTAACGTTAACGTCAATTTCCTCGGCTCTAAGCGATGTCAGTGACGGGCGAGCCAAGGATTTGAATCCCGCACATACTAGTACGGCGGTCGAATATCTTATCGACATCACCATTGGCTCCAGCACAAACTAAGTATTTATAAAATTAGTTACAAACAACAAAGTATTCAACTAAACAATTAAATATTCTCCTGACATCTGTAGATGCGTAAAAGTGATATTTTCATTCCATTAACTTAATTAATTCAACTCCATTTAATTTTTTTTATTCTTAGAAAAACTGACCAATGAAATCTTGCCGAGTAGAATCCCATAATGGAGCAGCCCTTACTCCGTTCTGAACAAGGGCAAAGAAAGCTTTCTTCACCTGAAAGAAATAGAAAGATAAATTATTAATTAGAGGAATTAGTTTAGACATTTTTTAAATCTTTCTTGCAATCAAGCAAATACCTTCTTTTATCGTATATTTTAGTCCATGGCCCTATACAGCCCAGGGCAATTAAGAAAAGAAAGAAAAATTAATTCTATACGAAGAATGATACAAATAATTTTATCAATTTATATCATTACACTGAAAGTTTCGATTTTCCTTTCCAACATTGCTCTCTTCTGTCTAAAGAACATTAGACAAGGCTGCAATATTTTAAACAATAACATTCCAACAGCGTTCTAGTAAATAATTCGTATAAACCATAGCAGACACAACTTAGCATAACCATATTATGGTTTACCTCGACATTTGTCCTAAAGAAGTCAGTTATAAGGCCATGGTTATTTAAATCATCAGAAAATCCAAATGGATTACTAATTCAAGTAAATGAAAAATTCTGGTTATATGTATTCTGAATGACAAGTCCTTTTTTGTCTTATTGAAAAGACTAAGCCTTTTTTTGACCAGTTCCATTAGGCCCCTAACCATCGGTATTTCTGATCGATATTTCTGATCGATATTTCTGATCGATATTTCTGATCGATATTTCTAATCGATATTTCCAATCTATATTTATGATCCATATTGTCGATCATTGCAATTAATAGACAGCGGGCGCATCAGCAGAGAGATAGAGGGAAAGAGAGAAAGGGAGAGAGATAGAGAGAGAGAGAGAGAGAGAGAGAGAGAGAAGAGGGAGTCAGATCGTCATTATCCCGGCAGTAGGAATTTGTCTTCGGGCTGTCATCCGAAAAAACTGATTGAGAGTACGAAGGGAGAGGCGAGGAAGAAAGTAATATAGACATAATAAGAGAGAGAGACAGACAGAGAGAGAGAGATAGAGAGAGATAGAGAGAGAGAGAGAGAGAGATCGAAAAAGAGGCAGAGAACAGAGAAAGAGCAACTGATGATAAGAAAAGAAGAAAGAGAGTATTTAATTCTTTTAAAATCAATCTTTAAGATACGAGAGAAAGCCAAGTGACAGAGAGAGAGATAGAGAGAGGTATAGAGAGAAAGACGGAAACAGAGACAGAGAGATATACATAGAAACAGAGAGAGACAGAGACAGAGTCAAAGAGTAAAAGAAAGACAGAAAGTGAGAGAGAAATAGTAACTGAGAGTAAACAAACCTTTAGCTCGATGTCGAAGACGACCAGTTTTGAGCTGGAAGGCATGACGTCATAGCACTGGTGAAACTGCATGAATTTAGCGAATGATAAATCCTCCACGCCAGTTATATCTGTCACACACACACACAATAAGAAGAAATTAATTCATTTACGGAAGTAAGAGATACTGTAACCAACAAATGCACTGACAGAGGATCTGTACAGAAGAAAGATATCATATCTCGTTCTATATACTAATTTCTATTCTAAATACTACCCCGAACAAACTAGGGATTCTAAACAATGGCTATGGACTTCCTGTTACATATACTAATAAGTTAAACGATATCACAAATAAACGGTAATAAATTTAAGCATTACTTATTTTAACTTTAACTGCATCAGTTAGGTAAAACAATCATCGATTGCTTAATAAGTCCATAGATATACGAACCCCCAATGTCGTTTCCAATATCCAAGTCATTCTCACTCTCTTTCGGTATCTACAATAAACCACCAGCAAATTAAACGAGATATTAGTTGATCTTAATACACTATCTTTATTCACCAAAGTGCATGGCAGCAACAACAGAACGTAGAACATGACATTAGAAATAAAAGCGAACAACAGAAAATACGGATTAAACCTTAAATAAACTAAATTAAAATATAAACAATTACACCTTGAATAAACTAAATTGAAATCTAAACAATTACACCTTGAATAAACTATTAAATTGAAATATAAACAGACATCATTGGATTAAATAATTACTATAATTAGATGCTTACTAATTATCTCTGTTAGGCCAAGAAATGGAAATTGTTGATCGTCTTAAAGATAACGAGATAAATGACATGAATGTCGTTGGGACTGGAAGCATCCAATGCAGCAAGAAATTCTGCTGGAGATATACGAGAAAAGCATTGATTCGCTTTTTTCGTCTAGTATCGTTTATTTGTTCATCACAGCACAGATTATACACACAATAGGAACATCTTGTAGATAAACAAATAACAATACAAAAGAAATACTAATGAACAATACTAATGAACAATACTAATGAACAATACTAATGAACAATACTAATGAACAATACTAATGAACAATACTAATGAACAATACTAATGAACAATACTAATGAACAATACTAATGAATAATAATAATGAATAATAATAATGAAATCTAATAAAGATCCATGGCTTCCTATACAAGTGGCACAGTCAACACATATGGCACAGTCTACACAAGTGGCATAGTCTACACAAGTGGCACAGTCTATAAAAGTGGCACAGTCTATACATGCGGCACAGTCTATACAAGTGGCACAACCTATACATATGGCACAGTCTCTACATGTGGCACAGTCTATACAAGTGACACAGTCTATACATGTGGCACAGTCTATATATATATGGCACAGTCTATACAAGTGGCACAGTCTATACAAGTGACACAGTCTATACATGTGGCACAGTCTATATATATATATGGCACAGTCTATACAAGTGGCACAGTCTATACAAGTGACACAGTCTATACATGTGGCACAGTCTACACATGTGGCACAGTTTATACAAGTGGCACATATTCAGTGGCACATCACGATTCACGACGGGAAGGGGGGAGTGAAATATGATCACTTGGAAACACTGAAGGCGTTGAGAATCGATGCGAACCGTTATTTCCATTTCCGGAAATTGATCTCGACACTCACAACTGATAGAACAGTTTTCTTCCATTTCCTCCCTTCCTCTGATGGCTCAATGGCGGGACGAGGCCTGGAACAAGATTTTGTCGTCACGGACTGTCGCTGTTTGCCCGAATGTCGCTAGGCAGTAGTGGGAATTGAGAGCTAGGGAAATGGTAGGAATATTTCGGGCCTGTAATATATTTACGGGTCTTTTGGTATCTAACATGGACCCTTAGGAGGGAAACGCATCTAACATGGACCCTTAGGAGGGAAACGCATCTAACATGGGCCCTTAGGTGGGGAACGCACACAAGACATAAAAACATGTTTACAGATCTGACCTGCTCATGTTTCTGTTCTTACTTTTCGCTACTCTTTCTATATGATTTCTTCTTCCAAATATTTAACAGCGCGACACTTCGTAGCTAGCGCGGTATTTTACAAATTATTAATCTGACTGACTTGGATTTGCACCCGAAACTCACTACTAATGGGCGCACGCTCTAACAATGAGCTAGCGCATGATTACAAGCTTCTTTAATGATAAACTAATCAATAAGCTCTTTACCCGTCAGTAGTATAAGGAGTCGAACCAGCGACAGATAATGATCACTGAACGTTGAACACAACGTTCAACGCTGAACACAGCGTTCAACGTTTAACACAACGTTCAATGTTGAACACAGCGTTCAACACTCAACACAACGTTCAACGTTGAACGCTGAACTCCTGAGAATCTTTTCCGAGCTACTGATCCGTGGGCTAGCTGTGAAATATGGACCCTAGGTCAGGTTGCTATGGCAACCGAATGAGCATCGATTTAGACATTTCCATAACAGACTGGATTACTAATCCCACTCCAGATCCGCCAGGATCCCGAACTCGTGTTCTGCAGCACGTCCAATCCCAGGCAGTATCAATCCAAGCGTCCTGCTGGGATTTATAACAACCGGTCAAACACTAAATGACTTTCCCGGTACAGTGCAACAGTATCGCCTTTCATCCGTTTACTTCACATTTTACCTCTTTCTCTCTGTCTCCCTCTCTCTCTCTCTCTCTCTATCACTTAAAATCCATTGCCACCGTATGATCTTTTACTGTATCTCTAACACTATCACTTTCTCTCTTTCTCTCTCTCTCTCTCTCTTTTTCGTTCTCTCTATCTCGTACACTAAATCGTTATCCTCTGATCTCACTAACCCTTTCTCTCTGTATCCCTCTCTATATCTATCTAGATCCCTCTTTATATCTCGCTATATCCCTCTCTATCTCTCCTAGTCTATCCCAGATTCCCTGTTTTCTCGTGACAGTCGAATATCTATCAGCTACAATATTATTAATTTAATTTGTTATCTAGTTTAAAATTTATAAAACAATCAATCGATTGAGTATAGTATAGAAGAAAGTTTAATCAGAAATCAATTAATAATGAACGTAATTTATCCTCCACGGACTGCACTTGACGTCCCTGACATTGCCCTATTGAGAGGAACCGGACGTTAAATTCTTATTGATTGATTGATTGAACCATTTCAACACATTCCAGCCTTCCATTCAAAGTAAACCTGAAAGATCATTTTTTTAAAACCCCGAAAATTGTTGACATTAAAAAACAAATGGGACACAAGAGGGGAGTCTTTCAAACATAGGAAGTCCAGGTTCAGAGATATCCCACAAATGATACAGATCTTGACTCTAAATATTTCATTAGAATGAGGGGATGCATGGTTAAAACTGATTAATCCACTACGAAACAAAACTATCTAATAAGAAACAACTATTTTCCCGAAAAAAATCAATGCAGAAAAACTAAAGATTTGAGGTACGGGTTAAGGTTTTTTGATTTCGTTCCATAGTTCTCGATGTTGTCATGGACAACAGTAGCACTCGTATAGCTATTGTTGTTTAGGGAGGGAGACTTGTTCCCCTCTCTCACCAGATTCATCACGAGGCGGGAGAGAAGGAGTGTCTACGTGATCAACATCATGTATCTACGTCCCCGCCTATCATACAGCTGCAGCAGTGGACATACAGCTGCAGCAGTGGACATACAGCTGCAGCAGTGGACATACAGCTGCAGCAGTGGACATACAGCTGCAGCAGTGGACATACAGCTGCAGCAGTGGACATACAGCTGCAGCAGTGGACATACAGCGGCAGCAGTGGACATACAGCTGCAGCAGTGGACATACAGCTGCAGCAGTGGACATACAGCTGCAGCAGTGGACATACAGCTGCAGCAGTGGACATACAGCTGCAGCAGTGGACATACAGCTGCAGCAGTAGACAGAGAGAGGAGGGTCAAATGTAGGGACTGGCATTTTTAAATCAGCAAAACAGCAGCAAATGTTCGTAGAGACCAGGATATGAGAGATAAGCGATTATGTTTTAACAGTGAAATTAACTAATTATGTTGTTAATTAATTACGGTCCGTTACGTTACACGGATTATTTTCTATATTTATCCACTGCTGTAAATCTCATGAGCGAAAGAATCGTCTAAAATTAGATTTAATTCAATTTACCATGTTAAATTTTCTGGAACGTTTACAGTGCAGTGAAACAGCTTTAGATCTGTATTTGTAAAGTTTCCATAGCGTGACAGCAGAGAATTCAACAAGAAGAGGAATATGATTAGAAGACTTCGAACTACAGGGTGTTTGAAACAGTAGCCGGGAGTTCTTCGTTAATTAACTACCGAGCACGAACGACAACATACACGCTATATGTAGGCTATCTCTAATTAAGATAACAACGAAAACAACAAATCGCTGAAGCAAAAATGCAGGAAAACATTTTGAAAATAGCATCACACGAAAATATTAGTACTAAAATACCGATTATTATTTAATAATGAAAAAATCCAAACACAAAAAATAAAAGTTTAAAATTAAAAAGGGAAAGAACAAGCAGGCAGATCGTACTAAACATACATGTAGAAATAATTTGAACATATTCATCAAAGCCTGCCCTTGATTCCTATACTAAATTATAATAAAAAATTATACTATACAAGTAAATTATAGCAATTTCGTAATAATTTACCCGGAAGACGTGCGTCCCTCTCTTCCTATCCTTCCATATAACAACTCTCGATTGGTCACGTGACAGACCCGCAGGGACTGCGATAATCAATCAATTAATTAACATAAACAGATCCATTAAACAATAAAATTATAGTCATTTAGAAAATCAATCAAATGAAGAGAGCAAATAAATCAACACTCAGGCGCATATCTTTCGTCTTTCAAGTTTTCTTCCAAAGAGTCCCTCCACAATACGTAATTTTACCTTTTATTATTATTAATTTAATTTTAATTAAAACATCCATATTTTTAATATATTAAATATTATTATTAAGATATATATATACAGTATATACAGTATATATACATATAAAATAAGGTGGTATATATATAAATAAATAAATAAATATATATATATATATATATATATATATATATATATCATAGTTTGCTAAAAGAATCGGACGTTAAATCTCACAGGCAAATGATTGCTTGACAGATTTTACAATATTCTCAAAATTCCAGGATTCACTGCGTCATCAGACAATTAATCACAGAGTACGTGACCTACATTACAAACCAATAACCACCTTAGTAACCTACAACATCCTTTAAACACTCTATATGAACTCAACCGCCCAATAGGGAAATTAGCTACAGGATATTAAATACAACAGAATATAGAGCGCTTTACTTAGCCCTGCGAGCTCTACAGGTCCACAGCTCTCGTGTAGTCCACTGTATTATTTAGTTCTATCACATCACAGCTCCTGGCACGGGGTGCCTCGGAGTCGATACGTGCTCGCCAGTAATGTTCTAATAATCAGTCAGTGATCGATTAACCTCTCGGGATGTTGTACGTATCGATTTTGGACTCGATTAATCTTCCAACCAAATCAAGAGCGAAGGACGAAGTTGGAGCTAAGAAGTCGTTTCGAGTTTTACGCCGCTCAATCACTAACTTAGGCGGTATTTAGAAGTTAGTTTCAGAGACGTAACTAGAAATATTTATCTTGAAATCCTAGCGAAATTTCTATAAAAGAAATGTTTTGACCCATTCGTACTGATCGAATGGGCGAGCAACAACAACATGAATAACGTTTATGGTTACCGTAAAGCAGAAGAAATGAAAAGTTAAAAACATCCGAACGTTTTTTTCGACAGAAGAATCAATTCAATCAACTGTTAACTGAATCAAAGTCCCGGGACACAAGCACCGGACGTACTTGATGAAAAGAGGAAAGACAAAAAACACGAGAAATGTTTCAGGAATTGTTGATTGTATAATCGAGTCCAAACGATTCAGTCAAATTCAGATTAGCTCTCTGCGACAATTCAATAAAAGTGCCAGACCAGAGAGCGAGATCCAGATGTCGCCCACAATAGCGCGGATGTTCTAGAATAGCAAAATCTTCTAGATGCGAAATGAAATATGCAATGGTATTCAGAAAAGAAAAGAAACGAAGATAAGAATGGAAAAATAACGCTCTGAAGAAAGGAGAAGAGAACACAATAAACCTGCCATTCAGAAAACAAAGTTGAGGAAAAAATTAAAGAATTATTTTTGTAGAGGAAATGTCAATTAAGATTCTTAGCTATTCAAGCGCACGTCATGCGTTCCGAAAAGGATTTGGTTAGACTCGAAAGCTCTTTAGCATTTACCTCGGAACGTTAGGTAGGTGGGAGTGATAGGAGCGAATTATCGAGACAACGAGCCGTGAGAGATTGTATTTAATGAGAGAGCAACGCCACACCCCCAGGCAACGAATTAACTCAGATTTTAGTTTATCCGTAAAGAAATGAGCATTAATTGTACTTTCTATACTCTAATTTCTGTACATAATGTAATTTCTGTACTGTAGTTTCTGTATTTACTGTACTTTAGGTACTACACTTTCTACACTTCTGTACTAGCTAAAATATACTTTCTATAATCATTGTACTTTCTTAAGGTTGTGTATATGGTTGTGTATGTGCAGGGTTCAAATCCTGGGCTCACCCGTCACTGACATCGCTTTCGAGTGAGGAAATTGACGTTAACAGGAGCTTTACCAGCTTTTTACAGTATAAATTCTAAATATGATAAACCTCTAAGATACTTGTACATGTGCTTCTATACACGATGACACCAGGAACAAACAATAGCTATTGCAATATCTATTACCACTTGACTAGCAGAAAATAAAGAGAATATAGGCGTATGATTACCTGGAGAGAATGCCGGACTTACAGATTTCTGAAACAAATCAAATATAGATTTATGATTGCGAGATATCATAAAAACATATCAACAAAATTGTGTTGTTAATAGCGTTCGAAGTGTTTAGCTAACCACAGATGGCAACAGTTGCATTACGGTTAAAAATGTGTCTTCAGCATGGCCTATGCAGCATAGCCTTCAATTTTTAGCGATGTAAGAGTTAAAGAAAAGGTCAATAACTATCCGAAATTGTACACACAATCTTCTTCGTGTTAAGTTCAATGCTATCCCGCAAATATAAACTCAATGTCAGATTCCAGTAAAATATTAACTATACTACATGTAGGCAGCTAATATTAAAGGATGCGCAAACGAATTTATTTCTAAAATTACTAATTATATAGCGTATATACATGAAATACTTCAGGATAACAAGACTTTCTGTTGCAGTACTGATAAATCAATTTTATAATGACATCGTTTTGTGCAGAGGAAATAGGGAGCTTTCGTAATTCAGTTTGATGGGAAACATTAGTTACACTTGACACGTATAATGATCGATGATATAAGATATGGTGAAGACAAGAAATGAGATGCGGTGTAGACAAGAGATGAGATGTGATGGAGATAAGAGATGAGATGCGGTGAAGATAAGAGATGAGATGTAGTGGAGATAAGAGAAGAGATGTGGTGAAGATAAGAGATGAGATGTAGTGGAGATAAGAGAAGAGATGTGGTGAAGATAAGAGATGAGATGTAGTGGAGATAAGAGAAGAGATGTGGTGAAGATAAGAGATGAGATGTAGTGGAGATAGTGATTTGCTTGAGACAAGAGATGAATGTGTAAATATAAGAGATGAGATGTGGTGGAGATAAGAGATGAGATATAGTGCAGACAAGAAATGAGATGTGGTGGAGACAAGAGATGAGATGTGATGGAGACAAGAGATGAGATATGGTGGAGACACGAGATTTGCTTGAGACAAGAGATGAGAAGTGATGGAGACAAGAGATTTGCTTGAGACAAGAGAAGAGATGTGGAGACATGAGATGAGTCTAATCAGCAATGTGATGCTACACATGCTGTCGGTATTGTTGCCGACCCTTCATATTTCACGAATATTAGCTGTCATCGTCAGCTGCCCATTTCCTGCACCAGACTCCGCAATATAATCGAGAAATGAAGAATGGAAGAAAAAAATAAGAACGAGAAAAAAGTGGAAAGATTATAACCACTTTAATAGTGGAGATGACAGCACACAACCGTACGAGCATGAGAGGCAAAAGACCAAGGGTTCCAATCCCGGCCCAACAATAGACGTTAAACTAGTTTTTAAAGATAAAAATTATAAATCTTGCTAAAATAAAATTAAAAGTCTTTATCAAACTAACACCAGAAGTAAATAGCAAATTAATAGTTAATCTATGTAAAAAATTCAAGAATTAATCTGCTACTTTTGTGGATATATAGCTGGTAGTTACAGGAACCATAATCAAAATTATATATATATATATATATTTTTTTTTAATTTATTTATTTATATATATATATATATATATATATATATATATATATATATATATATATATATATATATATATATATATATACAGAATATCGCACTGTTTGTTTATACAGTTGTAACTGGGCTAATAGGCCATTAAACCTGAATAATTTAATTTTTTTTTATCCTAGATTATTTAATTTATTGATTAATTTAGTGACTTATTGACGTACTGGGTAATTGACGGGTATAATAATAAATCCATTGAGTAATTGATTAAATGCTTGATTGCTCGCTTGCTTGCTTGATTGATTGATTGACTGATTGATTGATTGCTTGATTGATTGCTTGCCTGATCGATTAATCGCCCGATCGATTGATTTCTTGATCAAATGATTGATTGACTGATTAATCCATGATGAATCAACAAGCTGACCTACCCTCGACGTTTCCACCGCAGCCCTCCCATCACAGTGGATCTTAGGATCAGAGTTCACTCTCCTCGTTCTATACAACTGGAAATACTCATCCGGACCTATCAACATATCCATCTCCCTCCCGTTCCCCCGCTCCCACTCACCCGTGGAAGCCTTTCTTCCTCCTCTAACCCCATCGACGCTCATCTTTCGACCCTGCTCAGGCTGACTGGGCGTGACCTTAAACTTCTTGTTCTTCTTCAGCTGTAACTTGGCAGTCAGTGGTTCAGGAATCAGCGACGGGTCGGCAGCGTTATCGTCATAACTTTCCGTTCTCGATCTCTGCCGGAACGAATCGAATAGGGTTTTCACTTTCATGCTCCCACCACCACCTCCGCTTGATTTTACCCTCCCCCTAAAGAGCTCTCGGAAGCCCCTGGCGGAGTCGGCGCCCCGTGGGGAACCTTCGACGCTGTCGGTAGCCGAGAAGTGCCGACTTTTCTTCGACCTGAACCTGAACAGAGCCGGCTTCTTACTGCCACTTCTCGACACAGACCGGCTAGAGTCGTCGACGTCACGTTGTTGTTGCTGTTCACCCCCCTCGTCTTCCCCAGGCTCCACCGTCTCCGCCTCTCGTATGACGTGGGGGTCGTTGTCCCCCAGCGAATTAGAATGACCCCTTCCTGTGGGACGATTTCGTCGCCGCAAAATATCCTGAAGATCACGAGCCCCTGTGCCGCTTATAGTCATATAATTGCCGTACACTGTTCTCGTGCTGCCCTGTTCAGCGGTGGAGGGGTTCTCTCTCTCCGTTAACCCCGCCCTATGGCTCTCTTCATTACCCTCACCCCCGTCTGTATTGGGAGAGCAGGCAGCCGAATACGACTTGACTGACAGCCCGTCAATACCTCCACAGTCTACGTCCACTGAGAGAGAGTTCGTCACACCGTAGGCTCGAGCCTTTCTCCTGAAGAGATCTTTAAAGAACCGTACGCTTGAGGTTGTGGCGGGGGGAGATCGGTCCTGGGGAGGGGACTCCGCCACGGAGCCGGTGGGGGGCGGGGAGGCCCCGGCCCCTGATATGGGTATCGAACCCTCCGGGTCCTGAATGTCGCTCAACGATTCAGGCATCATCGGGAAGCAGATTAGGGATCAGAGATCGCTTTCAAATCTCTGTTGTCTGCAAAACAATAAAATTGATTAAATACGTTTTCTAGCTTAAAGGAACAAATCGCTATCTAGCAAGTTAGAGGCTTCAATTTTACAACAGCGTTCTTTAAAATAAGCTACCAAATTGAACCCTTCGAAAGGGCATCAAATTTCGCCAGCAGGTTAAATATGTAATGGCCCTTCAATTATATTATACAACAGCGTTCCTTTAACATTTGCCACCACATTGAACTTCAAAAGGGCACCAAATACCGCCGCGGGTGCAGATCTTGTCAATTGATGGTAGTGGCAAATATTAAAACAAGAACTTTGAAGACTGAAGTGGAGAAGGGGTCCATGTGAACAGCAGTTGAACATGGGTCAGTCGATCTTTTAATTCTCTGTTATGCAAAACGAAGAGTTAAATAAAATTAAATTAAATTAAAATAAATGCAGGATGCTTTTTACCTAGATACTGTATTTTCAGTTTGTTTCTGTATCTTCTTGTTTATTACTCCAGTATCTGCGATATCCAGATTTTTTAATTAGATTTTGGTTTAAATGTTCTACACCCTTACAACCAAGCAGGTCCGAAGTCCGCATTAATGCACTACTTGTTATAGCCTAAAGTATAGTTTTCATTTGAATGGACTTATTAGTAGTTGGTATACACATCTATCTTCATCATTTCTCTACGCATTACTGTATTGATTTATTAATTCAAATAGTCTCTCTTTTAAGATCATTCAAATGACCATGTCATGTCCATGAACCACACTCATATAAGAAATTATTAGGATCAAACAATAGGAATATATTTTTATCTATTAATCTTTAATGTAGCCTTCAGAATGGAAAGAATTGACTTTAAAATTGATCATCCAATGTATTCCATATCTACTACTTAGGCACTTAGTCGTCTCTTTCGACGAACGCAGTATACGTTTGATTTATTCTACAGTGGCTTGGACAATACGGAGCTGAATAAAACTTATAATAATGTTTGCATAATTAACAAATATTTAAAAAATGTAATCATCTTACTGTATATCGCGCAAGATCGTTACTGTACCGAAATAATCCTCTGTAAGAATCGTCCAAATAGGGTTCAGTATTATATCCCGTTACGCTTCTATAGTTTCTTGTCACTCTTACCACGGCCAGATAAAAATAAACGTATATAAAATAAAATCTCATCAGAATATTTTTCAACATTACATTTCTCTAGCGTCAACATTTCTCTAAAACCTTGCTAGTACTCTATCCCAACGTTGTACGGATTCCTAACTCTCAGGTTCACACTGAATTCTTCAATAACTAGATCTTCTTAGAAGCCTGACTCTCCCATAGAGCGAACAACTCAGTACTGTCGAGAGAGAGACAACAACAACAACATCTTACAACACAATACAATTCAATCTCCTATAGGCATACGATTCTAAATCCTGCACAATACCGTACAATGCAAACAATGTCGATCATAGAAGACCTCGGTTTACACTGAAGGACACGACTTTGGCTCATAATAAAACATTCGAGATCATAAAACTGACGCCTTTACTGCACGAGCATAAATCATTCCAAGAACAACCATGTTTACCTCTTCCATTCATCAATTCTCTTTATTCGTATTTTTATTATTCCATCAGTCTATTCATATCTTAAGTTTCACCGGTCAATAACAGACCTTTAATAGGGTCCAAAAATCAGTAGAATAGGTGGGCTTTTAATAGGCACACAGTTTATGTTTCAGAAGCTCTACAAGTGTTGAACAAAGGAAAGGACTGTAAGAGTGAGAGAAATAATCAATCAATCAATCAATAAGAATGTAAGAGTGAGAGTAATAATCAATCAATCAATCAATAAGAATGTAAGAGTGAGAGTAATAATCAATCAATCAATCAATAAGAATGTAAGAGTTAGAATAATAATCAATCAATCAATAAAAATTTAACGTCCGGTTTCTCGCCATAAGGAAATGTCAGGGACGTCTCTTGCAGACTCTACACAAACAGGCGCCATAGCACCACACGGTGACTGAGTACACAGAGACCACAAGAGAAAGCGAGATCAAAACCAGTGCAAGCCCAAGATCCAAGGAAAATGGATCAACTTTTAGACCTATGGCGGAAAGAGACGGGCTTTTACTTTTTAGCTTGCCAAGGAAAGTACCAATACAATTACAAGATCGAAGATCCTGCGGCAGAGAGTTCCACAATGTCGGAGCAGAAAACATGAAGGAACATCTGCCCAAGGCAGATTTAATATCTGGTACAGGGAGAAGTTTTTTAATAGAGGAACTAGGACTACTGAGGGTTGATAGATTAATAAAAGATCAGATAGATACGATGGCTTGCCGTAATTTAAACCTTTGAAGCTCAGGGAAGCTATCTTGAGTCTAACGAGAGTGTAGGTAATATCGACTATTTTTCTTGGGTCATCCTACAACTGTTTAATTTTTTACGTGATGTGTATTTTATTTCACTACTATATCCCTTTTTATTCGCAGCTACTCTGAAAATAGAGGAACTGAACTATTCTACTATTAATTGAAAATATACTTTATCGTTCGATCTTTCGGAAATTACTTTATCATACAATTTGCTAAGTAATTTGGTCTTTTGACGGAACTGTGCAAGTGTGTATTGCTGGAATGAAAATAATCCTAACGGACGTGACAAGAATTACTGCACAAGACTCAAGGCCCTAATCAAAATCATCATCGAAATCCAAGTACAGACCGGTTACAGCCAAATGTCATTGCGTGGACAAGTAAAAAAAAGAAAAACATAATCAAACTTCGAAGACATTTGTTTTTACAAATTAAAAATGTAGAAGTCTCAGTGTAAGTTTAATCTGAAATCTAAGGTTGGGCAGTTGGTTCGTGACTTTATACAAATAGTTAGATATAATTTCATACTAGTTATATGAACCAAAAACCGCATCTAATTAAAAAAGAGTTACCATTGAAATACATTTAGAATATAAATTAATCAGGTCTATAAAATTTGACGGCAAGACTTAGCCAACTTGTTTTAGTTGCGCGACAATATTCGAAGTTAAGCTAAGCCGGTCTCGGTTAGTACATAGTTGCGTGACCACATTGAGAGAACAGCTTGGAATGAAAAAATCTCAGGGTGATGGAACATTATTCTAAAATCTGCGCCGGCTGCAACTGATGCGCCATCAAAAGGCAACGATTACTAATAACCATCGAGAGGAAGGAGAAAAGGGCCTTAAACAAGCATCTGTGCTTCCTGACCCAGTGTCCCGTTATGTTACGCCATGTTAAAGAAATTCTAACTACGTACTAAATTACGTTGATAGAATTAACAGGTAAATAACACAACACAAATAAGTGCTCAGATTGGCACAGATTGAATAGCAAACAGCGAATACAGAGCAATAAATAACAGATTTTACATAACAACGAATTTAATTACACAAATTTGTGTCCTACACAGGAGCCTGGACTTCGACTAATACGTGCACTTACACTCATAAGAATTACCTGGGAACACAATCATTGAACTGAAATCAATACCTGCGTACCAGAGAACAAGCGTATATACACTAGCACGTTTGTAAAACCATGCTTTAAGTTCAGGCGTCCATTGAAATATTTCAATTACTAAAACCGTCTCATATATACATGTATATACATACCACATATTGTATGTACCACTTGACGCCATTGTGAGGCCAAGCTCTTAGCGCTGAAATGTCTAATAAGTATTTGATAGCTATAATAATATAAGTCATTTTAATTTATACTGTCCCAATAGGTCAGTAGGCAGAGAAACAGATACCGTCACGACATTTAGATGAGTAGAACTGACACTGAGTTCGATTCTTCAGCGAGCCAATCAGTTCGTAAAATATCATTCAACCAGAATCTAGGAAATTAGTCTAAATCTCTATAACTATATATATATATATATATATATATCATATAGATATATATATATAATATATATATATATATATATATGTATATATATATATATATATATATATATATATATATATACACAGTATATATATAATATATATGACGTCCCTGGCATCATCCTTGGACGACGAAACGGACGTTAAACCTTTATATTATATCTATACTATATAATATATATTATATATAAATATATATATATATAATTTCTGCTTGCAATGAACTATCACTCTCAAACACGAGCACACCATCGATCAACCCCATTGGGGCTCATTCGATTTAGAGATGGGCGGTACGAAACACGCATCCATGATAAAATATGGCTTCTTGCAGCATTTTTTTCGAATTTCGCAATTAGATAACATGCATAACGTTCTAAATATTTGTCAGAAAATCCTGTATTACGAATTAGTAACTGCTGCTAACCACATCATTAATCTAATCCCGCGTATTAAGTTAATTAGATGTGAATTGTTGTTACGCAAATAAACGGGTCCGAGATTTAGATTAACAAACGGGACCGAGAGCCTGTTTGATCGATTGATTAATTGATTAATTGATAGATAGATAGATTGATTGATTAATTGATTGATTGATTGCATGTAATCATCATCGTCATCTTCCCTTGAATCCCAGTTTAACTCGAGTAGGGAATTTAAAATTTTGTAGTAATTGAATACAACTTGATTGAATATAAAAACAATTAAGGTTAAATAACATTCTTCTTCTTCATTGCACTGCCAAGTGGCAGGTTCAAGGTACACATTCATACACAAAGTCTGCTTTATCGCTCCATAAGAGCACTCCTTAGATCAACAAGTTAATCCCTTCACAAAGTCTATGCCTTACTCATACCTTCATACCTTATGTATCCTATAGCTTGGGAAAAGTATGGCTTCGGAGGTGGTTTCCCGTTGCCTTTCTAACTAACATTATAAACAATATTTCACTTAGAATACGGCCCACGTGACCACCATACCTCTCAATAAAGTTCTAAAAACATAAGAGATCTCTTGTGATAAAAGAAGCAAAACATTTCAAGGACTAGTCTTTACCATTACGAACGTTCTAGGATTATAAATAGAGCGACATTTAAGCGCTACATGCCGCGTCAAGTATTAGAATAAATTATTCACTTGACAGCTCGAGATTTAATTGACCCCTCACGCTCTCACTTGACAACAATAGCTCGAGATTTAATTAACCCATCAAGCTTCCACTTGAGCTGATGCTATATTTAACCACTGACAGTTTTACGATTCATCTGATCAGTTTAACAACAACTGCCGCGCAATCAATCAATCACCATCAATCGCTCAATCGGTACTAGAGTCGATTACAAAAACTACTAATCAATAGCAAAGCTATCAGCCAATCAATCAATGTATAACAAAAGCATAATAGCTAAAAATGCTAAGGTTAACTTCAGTTTCCTCACTCGAAAGCGATGTCGGTGACGGGCGACCCCAGGATTTGAACCCCACATAATATTATACTGATCCGCGGTCGAGTATCTTACCGACTTCGCTACTGGTTCCAGCATCCACTCCTTGAATAGCTGAGCGGACTGCATGCTTACCTGATAACATGGGATCGATTCGAATTGCAGTAGGACAGTCTGAAGTTTGAAATATATTCTGTGGAAACGAAACGAATCATAAGCTTTCTTTACAAAAAAAACCCATAAACCAGTACTCAATCAAAACGAGTTAAGAGTCAATCATATCGATTGATTTAATAATACAGCAATCAATCACAAAAAAGAAGAGCTGTATACGACACATTCTAGGGGAGAGGGAGTCTCTAAAGGAGACCATAGAAGGCAGAATTAAAGGAAACAGAGGCAGAGGCAGGCCGAGATTAGGTATGTTAGATGATTTAAAGATCCACTTGTGGACATGAAGGGGAAAGCGGAAGACAGAGAAGAGTGGATGCGTTATATGACGTGGACTTGCCAGTTGGCACTGCACTAGGAGAGAGAGAGAGAGAGAGAGATCAACTGATCGATAAACTAATCCATCTCTCACTATTCATCAGTCGCTAAACAATCGAGCATATCCGAAATTGATTAAATTATCCATCAAACAATCCATCAAACAATCCATCAAACAATCCATCAAACAATCCATCAAACAATCCGTAGCCTATACGTAGAAGACAACACATACACCACTCTCTTTCTCTCTCTCTCTCTCTCTGTCTCAATCTGTCTCTTGCTCTCTCTCTCTCCCATTACATCATCCGTTTCTTCAGGTCCAAGGCAGAATATTTTACAGTCGCTCAATACATCCAAGGATTCGAGACCATCTTCCCATGTACCAGAGCGACATTAATATCGATAACATAACAGCTACAGCTAGAATTTGCTACATTAAAAACTAACTATACTATATGCGTTTATTACATGAAATCTGACATACCGCAGAAAACGTACACACACACACAAATAGCAATATAGAAAGTAATAAACATAAGCAGACAATGTTTAAAAAAAACTTAATAAGAGTCTTCATATAGCATTCTAATTATAAAGTTCTTATCCATCAAAGGTGTGCGCTTAGATGGTAAAGAGAAAGGGTGAACCCTCTCCCTGAGCTTAAAGTTAACATTATCTTTAAGCGGCGGAAGAAGCCGGTGCAGGACATGCTGTTTGTTACTGATGATAGCGTTAAACAATTTCTCATCTGCATCGGCAGCGACATCCGCAAAAGATCGTACTCCATCATAGAAGTTCAATCTTGTAGCCTTCCTGAAGAAGGCTTCAAGGCGTTCACTCTCGGAGGAACCAACATAACCCCACCAAAATTGCGATGCATACGTTAACTTGGAGAGTACAATAGATTTAAAGACAGTGACAATTAGGTCAGAATTAAGACCTTTTGATTTTAGAGAGCGAATGGCAAAAAGATTAGAAGAGCAACTGCTAATTATATCATCCACGTGGACAGAAAAAGAGAAGTTGGATTGCAGTGTAACACCTAAGCACTTCAAGGTGTTGCCTCTGACAATTCCATCTTGGAGCGGTGGCACAGAACTTGCTAGAAATCTAGATCGCGGAGGATGGAAAAGAAGTTCACGGGATTTCGACTTATTCAACTGTAGATCGTTCTTACTGGACCACAAGTCAATGTTAGCAAAGTTCATCATCAGTGGTATAAAGATACTGAGATGGGATAATGAGGTATGTATCATCAGCAAACTTAATAATGTCATTATAAGAGTGGATAGGTCTTAAATCCGAAGCAGTAATGGAATAAATGGAATATGAAGCGGGACCAATAGCTGAACCTTGTACAACACTAGCTGAAATATTTGCAGTAGAGGATACATTGCCATCAAATTTAGTACAATGTTGACAGCCAGTAAAGAAACTAACAAGCCAATTATGGATGCAAGATGGTATGTCCAGATCAGCAAACTTTTCAATAACAGTTGAATGTCTGATCCGATCAAAAGCTTGTACAATAACTGTAATAATAATTTACTGTAATAACTGTACAATAATTTATATCTAACGACAGAAAAGTATTATTATAAGTGTCTGAATTACGATGGTTTAATGTCAACGGGTCAACGGTTGTCAGAGACATATTCAATACTCTACAGTTATCTCACCCCTATAATACCAGGCTGTCAAATACAAACTATATATATTCTAATGCCAACTCTACCTATTTTAAGTCTTATATTTATATCTGTGTCTCCGAATGAACAAAATTCCTATTGACATTCGTAACTCTCGTTCACTAAAATTGTTTATTACTAACTTCAAAAATCATCTTACTTTATTGATTGAGTAGTGTTTGTTAGAGGTAATTTTGTTTTTTCCATATCTTTGTTGGTATGTCTTATAATTTCATGCTTAAACGTTTAACTTTTGAGCATACGAAAATTTCTACTTAGCACTAGGTGCTTATGAGATTATTTGAATATGTTTCTGTTTATGTACATGTAGGCCTACATATGTTTATTTATGTGCATTTTTATGCATATCTATGTACATATTGCTTCTATTCTTTGAGTTGATTTGCTTTGTTCATTTTTAGTTTGCATATTCATTTTTTAGTTTGTACTTTTATGCATGCATGATGGGTGATCAACTAGATAGGTTTTTTTAAACCTCTTTGACGGCCTAGTGTGTGCATATTTGAGTGTATTTTTGAAATAAAACAGTTCCCTTTCTCTCTCTCTCTCTCTAACAGCGAGAAGTCCTGAAGACAGTTAGTACAGTTAAACAGTTGTTAAATGCATTTAAAAATTGAAAGAGCTGGATGGGACACAGTCTAAGGGGGAATAATTTACTAAGAGGTCATACAAGGCAGAATGGAAGGAAATAAAGGCAGAGGCAGGCCGAGATAAGGAATGTTAGGCGATTTAAAAATCCACTCTTGTAGACTTGAAGAGAATAATAAAAGAGAGTGGAGAAGATATAAGCCATGGACCTGCCAGTAGGCAGTACACAATGAGAACGAGAGAGAGAGAGAGATGAATTTTAAATTAGCAATTACCAATAATGCAGTTTAACTAAAAACAAATATTTATTTAACAGTTTGCTATAGAATTATTCAAACACCTTAAAATAGATAGAATTAATTGTTAAATATTAGAAAAACCGAAGTGCCACAGCTTCTAACATCCGACAAAAATTAGACTACACGCCATGTAACGACTATAAACCTTAGCACCGCAAATTATATATATAATTAAAAACTATACTGAATGTATATAAATGTATATAGTATATAAAAAGTATATAAGTATAAATTATATATAATACAATTAGAATAACTACAGATTACGCGACAATCTACTGACTTCAACTGCGTATAAATTAGAGATGGGAATTTTATAAATTTCAAGAGTTCGGGTTCGATTCGGTTCTTTGAAAATAAAAGTTCGGTTCGGGTTCGGTTAGCAGTTGATAATTTGAGAGTTCGGTTTGGTTCGTTGAAAATTAAAGTTCGGTTCGGTACGGGTTCGGTTCTAACAAGGGTTCGGCTTGCTTTCCAACTCGCAAGAGTTCGATTCGAGTTCGAAATGGTTTGGTTTGGATAATATTGCAATTGTTTAACTTTACTTATAATAATTATGGTTATGACAAACATGTTTAAAATGGTTTATGGTAAATATGCATAAAAATTGATTAAGTCATAATAGCTGCCACATCTTTTCACCTGGGTAAAAATATGACAATGAAAAAAGGAGAGAAATGGTATTTATTCCTGTACATTTCTTAAAATATTGTTAGTTTACCAACAAATGTTCATAATATAGATGATTAGCTTTATTATTGTATCTGAAATATTTTCCTTGATTACAACGAGCAAATAGAATGCTTCATCAATTTTTAAATTTTTATTGTCACAATAGGTCTATACATTAGATATTTTTATAATTAAGTGGAAATGTCTTGACTAAAATGTGATCCACTATTTTATTAAAGATCCATTATTCCACAGAGACAAAGTGCAATTTAGTAACATAAAATGTCAAATAAGGATGATTTAGTAAACACGTGTACTTCCATAGAAAAATTATCATAATATACACCTTTTGCTATCAACTGAGCATTAATAAGCTTCATAATTTACCTTAGGGTTTCAAATTTTAAACTCTCAGATCAATTATGAAGTTACGAAAATAGTTATTAAATTATTGAATTGCTATGGTGCAAAACTATTTACTCTAGATAGTCTTAACACATATAGAATGTCATATATAATTATTTGTAAATCTGGCTGCAAAAATATTAAGGTAGCACACTAAAATTAGAAAAAAAATCATAATTTGAATTTAACAAGAACAAATCCACCTAGATTGAGTCAAGCATTTTCAGATTTTTATGGGATACTCTCATCATTTTTTGTCGCTTTGATGTTAATCTTCATTCCATATTTCAATGCCGTATCATTCAGACTATCCATTTTCTTCTGTAGGCCCGTCTCGCTTCCCGCTATCATTCCTTTGTACCGCTACCATTTTAAAATTTGTGTCGGAACCAGCCTTACCTGAATATGTGCTGTTAGATACTGTAAGACATGCAAATGCAAAAACTAATATATATTTGTATTGTTCTTACCATCTTTATTTAATGTCAGGCTGGCGAAGAAGAGAGGAACTCAATGAGTTTGGTTCAGTTCGGTTTGGACGAAATCTGGGTTCGGGTTCGGTTCGGGTTCGGCCAAAGTCTGGGTCCGGGTTCGGTTTGGTTCGGCCAGAGTCTGGGTTCGGGTTCGGTTCGGGTTCGGTCAGAGTCTGGGTTCGAGTTCGGTTCGGTCAAAATTCTAGATTTTAGGGTTCGGTTCAGTTCGGGTTCGGTTCGATTCCCATCTCTAGTATAAATGATTCATACACACCGCACAGTATATATCATGTCCCACTCGAGGGTTTGATGCAACGCTTATGCAATAAACTTACAAACAAAGGTATGACACTATGCGTAATACCACTCGCTAGAAATTACTAGTATTTACTAGTAATAATTGGTATTGCTGATAATTACTAGTAATTACTATTAGTATTTAGTGTAACTAGTAATTACTAGTCATAATTAGTATTACTAGAAATTACTAGTCGTAATTAGTATTAATAGAAATTACTAGTAGTAATTAGCATTACTAGTATTTACTAGTAGTAATTAGTAGTCTATTACTAGTATTTACTAGTCATAATTTGTATTACTAGTAATTACTAGTAGCAGCTAACATTACTAGTATGTACTAGTAATAAGTATTACTCATTAGCTGACATTTAGATCACTGTTATGTCGAAACCTGTGAGCTTCAGATAATATCAAATATTTAAATCTGCAATCAGATTACTTTCTAATTTAACTAAACAAAACTATCTGATTTGAAAGATTTGAAGAAAATAAATAAACTGCTAAATATACCCTATTTAACTTGAAAGAAAAAAATTGAAGCAAATTCCACAGCCACAATTTACTATATACCGGGTGCACTAAACGAGTCAGAAAATTAAAATTAGCACATAAGACTGGTTATCTGAATATAATCAACTACTAATAATTATATGCAATATATTGCGTTCTATATAAAGATTAAAAACAGATGAATATCATTCTATGAACTTAATCATAATGTTGAACTGAAAGACACAATATTCTGTAATATTATGTTCCGTATGCTATTCTAAAACCACATACTGCAATAACGATAAATGTTTACCATCCGTTTCCTCATTTAAGGATGATGTCAGGGATAACATCTTTGTTTAAGAGAACAAATAATGGATAGCGAAAAAACTAATAGTTTCCTATTGATCAGGAAAAGAATAGAAAAGTCCTTCTGGTTTTTTACTCTTGACCGAATAATCACGTAGCCCAGCTAAAGTCCGCCAATTTTCCAGGACAATAAAAGGGACAAATCAAGCGTGGTACCAGCGCTATCGATCCATTTTTTGGCATCACGCAAGCATTGGCCATCAGTTTATATATCAACGTAACTTCGACATAGTTTCTGACTCTAACGGTTGAAATCTTTGATTTTAGTTAAAATCGAGAATATTAAGTAGAGACTATTGCTCAAATAATGGCCATTACATTTTAAAGTAATATCAAGTAAAAAAAAAGCCCAATATAAAGCAGCATCGTGCTCTCAAAATATAAACCATATCGACTCTCTCACACAAACACACACTCTCTCTCTCTCTATCTATCTATCTATATATATATATATATATATATATATATATATATATTATATTATATTATACATATATGTTATCTTGATATATCTAAAGATAGATATATATTATATATATATATATATACAGTATATATATATATATCTCTTTCTCTCTCTCTCTCTCTATCGCATTCTCTTATATGATGATAAAGTAGAATAGAATTTTATATGATGATAAAGTAGAATAGAATTTAGCCATCTCTCATGTTGACGGAAACCTTCACTCTCTCTCTCTCTGTCTCTCTCTATCTCTCTCTCTCTCTCTCTCTCACTCTATCTCTCTCTCTCTCTCATGTGTTTCCGCATTAGATTACGACTGGAATCTGCTCCCACGAGGCAAATCGAATTCCTGCTCGATTCGACAAACAGCAAAAAAGCCAGAATCTGATCTTACCTAAACAGTCTCACTACACCAACAGTGGTAACCCAGCAGTATTACAAGACATTACAGTGGTAACACAGCAGCAGTACAAGACATTACAGTGGTAACACAGCAGTATTACAAGACATTGCAGTGGTAACACAGCAGCATTACAAGACATTGCAGTGTAACATTGCAGCATTACAAGACATTGCAGTGGTAACACTGCAGCAGTACAAGACATTGCAGTGGTAACCCAGCAGCATTACAAGACATTACAGTGGTAACACAGCTGCAACACCATGACATTACAGTGATAACCCAGCACAACATTACAAGACAACGCTGCAATAATAACATAAATTCTGACGAACTAGCACGAAATGAAAGAAGAAAGAAGATTGTTTGAGGTGGATAGTTAAGAAGATTCACAAATTAAGTGAAAGAAAGTGGGAGAAAGGAAGAGAAAGAGAGATTTAAAGAAATAGAGGGAGAGAGACAGTAAGAGAGAGAGAGAGAGATATGTAGATTATAAGATGGGAGAACGCATATTATTAGAAGACGAAATGGACAAGAAACTCTCTATCACAAGTTGCAATCTAACTGATTGTCTGCTCATCTTTCTGCAGATAAAGCATCCCCTTATCTCGATGATCGATGATTTTTTATCATTATATATCCACAGTGACATTTGCATCCTCGCAGCTACAATTCCCCTTAGCACGAAAACAAGCTATCTCACGAAAAGAATAAATTGCAACATATTTAATTTATCCAGTGGCCTTGCACACACACACACACACACCACACACACACACACAGGCTTACGTGACAACTGAAAAAAAACCAATTTCCATCAAATTCCTTCTGTAATTAGCTAGTGGAAAATCAATACGTCAATTCAGCAGCGAAAAGATTAAGTAACCATTGAGCATTTCTAACAGTGATAACAGGATAAGCTTAAAGCAGAAGCATATCCTCGAGGGGTTGGCTGCTTTTGAGTTATCCCCACCTCTTAGGGGAGAGGTAGTTGAAGAGTAGTAGTGGGCTCATGCCTTAAATGATGAATAAAACAACCAGAAATGTTTTGCTTGGGTTGTGGAGTTTTGGTTTTAAGACTTTTTATGTGCTTTTACATATACCTTAGACTAATAATTAATAAACCACCTAAGAATTATTTAAGATATACATGTACAATTACTTCGGAATTGTAAAAACTAGTCGATTTTTAGGCACATATGATAAATATTTGGATTGTAGATAATAACTAAGTACTTTTCGAAATTGAGACTTCTTAGTTAAGATGAAAAGTACTTTTTTAGGAATTTACTTATATCGGTATCTAAGTAAGTACTATGAATGATCCGGGCATCACGGATTCCTTCATCCTCTCCACTTGAATCCAATAGAGGCCACAACCGGTTCCAGGCTGCGATTGTTCTGTATCTAGGCGCATTGCTCCATGCGCAGGTGTTTTTTGTTTTCCTGAATTTACGGCCAATCGACAAAAGTTAACAACACGCACTCAGAGAGGAAAAATCAGAGAAAATGATAAAAACAGTGACAACCAATGGTAACTGAAAGAATTACTCCGTCTCTAAGAGAAAGAGAGAATGATAAAGAAAGCAAATTACGTGAGAGAGAGAGAGAGAGAATGAAAGAGAGAGAGAGCGTGACTGGAAGTTACTGGAAAAATAGTGGGTTGTGGTATATACTAAAGACAATCAAAATACATAAACAGAGAGAAAGAAGACACGAGAGATGCGAATAGCAATGTTAGAGAGAAGTGAAAGCGAAGCGAAAGAACAAAATGTATTTTAAAGAAGTAAACAAAATAAACTAATAAATAACTACAGCAACTGTAAACGTTTGGAAAATGTTAGAAACGGGTTACAAATAACAAGCGAAGATAACAACAACAATAACACATACTACCATTTAGAGGTTAGACAGACAAGCAGCAAAATGGTTAGATAGGCAACCAGCCGAAGGCTTCTATTGAAAAAAGGGTTATACAGGCAGCAATTGAAATGGTTTTTTTAAACAAATGAAGGAATTGGAGAGAAAACTAACTAACAGTTTAAACAATAAAATAACAACTAACTAAAAAATAACTAACTATAAAATAATAACTAAATATAAAATAACTAAATATATAGTACAACAACTAACTATAAAATAACTAAATAACAGTTTAACAGTCTAAAACAAACAACTAATAAGGCGGATAAGGAAATGAGAAAACACTAGAAAAGATATGAGATACTTCAAAACTTCAAACGGGTCAAAGGTGATCAGAATGGATAAAATAAAACAAGGAGAGTGACAGCGCGCCCGAGATGAAGCGCGTGAGGAATGTGATAAACCACAACCACAGTCCTATTCACGCTGTAGAGAGAAGCAGACCAGAGAATTTACAGAATTGTAAATCAGAGAGTCAAAAGCAGATGCAATCAGAGAGAGAGAGAGAGAGAGAAGAAGAAACGAAAACAGAAACCAGGAAATTGTAGAACGCCACTAAAGGAACCAAAGATGGAGAGAGAGAGAGAGAGAGAGAGAGAAGAGAGAGAGAGGGAGAGAGAGAGAGGAGAGAGAGATAGAAAAGAGAGAGAGAGAGATTATAGATGGCACCAGCAGATAGTTAACTAAATAACAAAACACCAAAAACAAACTCACTACTCATTTGAGGCACACATATTTCACATATTTCACAAACACACGTAAGCGCATAGTTTGAGTGCGCTAAGATTTGTCTACATAAAAATAAATCTAGATAGTTTTAGAGAGAGAGAGAGAGAGAGAGAGAGAGAGAGAGAGAGCGAGGGAGAGAGAGAGAGATATAGAGAGCGAGAGAGAGAGAGAGAGAGAAGAAGAAGAAGAAGTAGAAGAAGAAGATGAAGAAGTAGTAGTAGTAGAAGAAGAAGAAGTAGTAGTAGTAGTAGTAGAAGAAGATGAAAAAGAAGAACATAAGAAAAGAAGAAGCAGAAATGACACACAGCGACACAGGTCACGAAGAAATAAAGAAATGCTGTACATTCATGTTAGCTAGCTGATTACAGCATCAAACCACATATCCCATATATCAGCCAAGTGCCTTAATCTTCGGGAGACAAAAATAGCAAGATATTATATCTCGCCACCTTATAACCCTACCTATAACCATAACCAATCCAATACTAACTCCATCTCAACCATACTCTTTCTTTTAATTAATCCAGTACATACCTGTATATTTTTACGAAAATAAAAGAGAACCAAAGAAATATAAGGCAACCAGAGAAAGTGTTGAGAATTAATAGCTTTTCTAGAACAGCATGCCATTACTGCAGGTATGTGCGGAAGCAGTAAACACTATCGGATATTTCATTCCACCGCTCATTCCCTCACACCGGCTACATTAAATAGAGCGCTAAGGCTGATTCATTCCGACACAAGAAAACCTCAGGAAGTCACAGCCATTAATCTAAAGGAGTAGGTAGAGCGTTGCATCTCTTTTCCTTTCCAGACGAAGGCAATCTTCCTTTATTTGAAAAGCCATCTCAGGACCGGTTCCAGACTTTGAATTTGTACCGTTTAATGAGATGATTTATTTTTGTATTTGTAGTTTTTCGGTAAAGGTGTTAGCGTGAAACCGCTCGATGTTGTTACGGATGAGAGTAGCTCCTTAACTGTGCTGTTGTTGTTGTTGTGATTAGGAATTGTAAACTTTCAATCTGTCCATAATAAGCCCTTTTTTCATTTCTTTTTCTTTCCTATCCATCTCTTCAACAGATGTTTTCCAAATCGCTTGGGTTAATCGATTTGTAAATTAGAAAATTTTGTAGCAATGTCTGGAGCCTAGGTGCTGACCAACCGAATGCCCTTTCTGACGTTGGTTTGAATCATAGTGTTTTGTCGTCTTTTACGCACGAACAGTAAGCTGGTTGGTATATTGTTTAGCAAGCAGGACACAACCCGGATAGTACTACCAAACAGTAAAAATAGAATCTGTTATCTAATTCTATGATGATGTTAGGGACGTCTCGGCACAGTACACAATAAATTGCTACAATCTGACCGAGGTTAAAACCTTCAAGAGCCAGTCCTGACAGCTAGGACGACTGAAAGTATCATGAACTATAAATCACACAAGTTTATGATCCCTAAATTTCTTTTCCACACTTCGCCGTCGCTATCCAGTTTATGGGTAACAAAGAAATTCTGGAAATATCAAAAGATCACAGGTTAACCTTTACCATACGGCACTCACGATTTGCTCTATATACTCTTTCATCGGCCCGGCGAAGAGAATAAATAGAGATCAATTTCTCACACAATCTAAACAGCAAGCTACAGAACTGTATAAAGAATTTTATCATAATCTTCCATAAACTGTAGCTCCTTTAGAAGACTAGGCTGACAGCACAACGGTCTCGAGTTCACTATCTAGCTGACTCCATTTCAGTTGTTCTATAGTTCTGCTGTTGCTCTTGATTTCAATTTCGATGAGTAGAACACTAGTCGGTATCACGTTTGTCTTACAATAAGAAAGTCATCGGTTCGAGTTCCAGCTCATCTTCTCGGACAAAGAGTAATGCTCAAGAAATACATGTTAAATCTATACGTTTAATTAATACTGCCAGACAATAATTCGTTATTTTCAGCAGATAACATAAACATAACGGCACACTGGGTCAGGAAGCATAGATGCTTGTTAAAGACCCATTTCCTCCTTCCTCTCCATGGTTATTAGTAACCGTTGCCTTCTGATGACGCATCAATTACAGCCGGCGCGGCTTTAAGAATAACCTTCCATCACCCTGGGATTTTTTTCCTTCCTAAGCTTTTACCAACCTAGATGGAACCTTTAAAACGTTTAAAATCTTGAAATTGAAAACGAAGCTCATTAAAACCCGTTTTATAGAGTGATTGATTTATTAATTAGTGACAAGAGTGCATGTCAGCCGGCTGTGCCAACAGCAACAACAACAAATCAGAAAGTAGGTCAGTGAGGATGCGTCGAGATGTTAGAGATTTATTGTGTCACCTGAGTCCCACATCTTGCATAGGAAGTCCATGTAACTGAGTCAGATATTTCAGTGCAAAATAATAATAATAATAATAATAATAATAATAATACAGTTCAAAATCCGTTTCCTCATCCAGGGATGATGTCAGGGACGTCACTTAAGCACTTAAGCAGGATAGTTATAATATAACTATCGGTAAACGGGATAGTTTTCTCAGGGAACGACGCCCCAGCCCAGTAAATGTCAGTCAAAGCTAGGGGGCCCCCTCGTCAAAAGCAAAACCCCCCAAGAAAAGAATGGTATATTATAAAAAGTCATAGAAGGTAGAATGGAAGGGAAGAGAGTCAGTGGCAGGCGGAGATTAGGTATGTTAGATGATTTAAAGACCCAAAGAAGAGTGGAGGCGTTATATGCCATGGACCTGCCAGTAGGCAGTGCACTAAGAGAGAGAGAAGCACTTCAGCACAAGCTACGTATATCAATCTGTCAAATAGCACTTCCAGAATGGAATCAGGGCAACACTTGTAAAGGTCAAGACTTCTGACGTAGGTTTGTCTAATATCAAGTATCACGTTTATTTAGTACGGTGGCTCTAAAACAGTCCAATTCTCGGATAAATATAGTAATCATACCCTCCATGAATTAGATTTAAAGTTTCTAGATGGAAAGAAATATTTACTTAGTTTGATTCTTAAGTTAGTAATTAGAAAATAAATGTCCTTTTTTAAAAAGTTTAATAAATGTTTCTCTCTTTTAGTGCACTGCCTACTGGCAGGTCCATGGTACATAACGCCTCCACTCTTCTCTGTCTTCCGCCTTTCTCTTTATTTTCACATATGAGTGGGTCTTTAAATCATCTAACATACCTAATGTCGACCTGCCCCTGCCTCTTTTTCCTTCCATTCTACCTTCTATGACCTCTTTTAATAGACCTTCCCCCCTTAGAATGTGTCCTATCCATCTCTTCTTCCTATTTCTTAATACATTTATCAACTGTCTATCTGCGCCAACTCTCTCCAGGACTTTCTCATTTGTAACCTTTTGAGTCCAGCTAATCCTCTCCATTCTTCTCCAAATCCACATTTCCAATGCCTCCAGTTTCCTAATATCTTCCTTTCTTAAGGTCCATGTTTCACATCCATATAATAGCGTGGTCCAAACCAAAGTTTTCACTATCTTTATCTTTGTGTCTTTCTTTAGACTTTTTGTTAATAGTTCTTTTCTACTACCAAAGGCCGATTTTGCTTGTGCAATCCTACTGCATATTTCTGTCTCACATTTCCCATCATCGGTTATAGTATGACCCAAATATTTGAAACTCCCTACCTGTTCCAATTTCGTACCATTTATTGCGATACCTTCACCTTTATTATTGGACACTCTCATAACCTTGGTCTTTTTTATATTAATCTTCATGCCATACCTTAGGGCCGTATCATTCAGCCTAATAAATGTTAACACCATCTAAATCCGAAGAAAATCAAATGTGTGATAGTCATTGAATAGAGAGCATCACGTTTAATTTTATTCTTTTATTAAAAGTTTAATCAGCTCCAACCGTAGTCCGCCGGTAAACAAAATGTAACGGAAATTGTCTACTGTTATTACCGATGGCAGTTGCTCATCCAATTATAAACCAAAACATTTAATTAACTCTAGAATACTATTTTAAAAATTGTTAGAGGTTATAATTAGGTTATGAAGGTTAAAAATGAAAACGACAAAAACACGTATAGTGAAAATTCCTGAAAAGCTTATAATTATTTAGTAAAATAAGTGTATAACATCTCCAAGCCCACAGCATCAATTTATACACACTTCTCATTAAAAAGCATCACATTCATGATAACAATTTCTCCGCAGTGATTGTATTATCTGATTAATTTCAGATCAACAATTGTAAACTGCTTCTAATTGCCGATCGATAGATCTAGGTCTTAATAATAAAACTAGGACAAGTCCAGAGATTGTATTTTAAGGAATGCCTATGAGCGAAACCAGTATTTGTTTTTTGGTCGTCAAATACTCCTCTAAAATCTAATTTGTTGCTACAAATAAATTCTTCTAAATGCAGCTCTGTTAGACATTATCACATTAAAAAGGAGGATTTATGTGTAACTTATAAATTTCTATAATTTCTATGAAGTTTTACTCTTCTTTAGTAACGCTATATTTGCTAACTGATGTTATGATTGCTATATTTGCTAATTTTTGAGTTAATTGAAGCTATGGTCACTACGTTTGCTAATTGATATTATGGTTGCTATGATTACTAAGTGATATTTTAGTAGCTATACTTGCCAATTGATATTATTGTGTTTGTCAAGAATAAACAACCTTGTGCAATATATAAAAATAAATATATATTTATTTTAATATTCCAATTTAACATTTCTATGAAAGAGCGACAATAGCTAACCTACCTAACGGTTCCTCCACGTGGAAGAGCTTGATCTGGTAAAGAACGCTAATCCTCTCTCACTCTCCGTCAAAGGAAGCTCAGGACTTCGAAGCACTGAGTAAGATAAAACAAACTAAACCGCTGGAAGACGGAAGCTGCTGATGCGTTATTAATTGTAGTACAACTCTAGCTATAGCTTAACTATATACTGCTACTAATAGCTGCATATAACAGCTGTAGAAGTCTGTACTACTCAGTTAACAGCCTTCAGTTGCAATTATCCGGGAAGAACTGTTTCGAAAATGACAGAAACTTCAGTATCTAATGTCAGAGGTTTCAATTATAAAAATCCAGCAGTGGCATTCACTAATTCAAGCGGTATTAACTAATTCATTAAATTAATATATTTTAAATTTATTATTTATCTTGACCCTTCCAGCTATTCACAAAATTTTACACTCGTAGTTTAGTTTCGGTTTACGGTGTTACTCTTGTACCCGTACTTTAGCTTCTATCTACACCGCTATAACTACTTTATTGCTCTTTGCTAAGTTTTATTGCGGTTGTATTCTCAACCTCAAAACGCTTTAGTGCGCACCGAATGGCAGTCCCTTTATTATATATGATGTACTAAAGCAAAATAGGCTGCATTTATGTCTATACAACTGATTTCTACTTGACCAACGCTGTCACTAAGTATTATCCTTGTCCAGAGGGGCATTTGATAGCCATTCTGAAGTCTCGTAATTTAATAGTTGAGCTTTACTACGTAATATCTATCGTTTACTAGTTACAGCTCTCGTTTACTAGTTACAGCTATCGTTTACTAGTTACAGCTTTCGTTTACTAGTTACAGCTATCGTTCACTAGTTACAGCTTTCGTTTACTAGTTACAGCTATCGTTTACTAGTTACAGCTTTCGTTTACTAGTTACAGCTATCGTTCACTAGTTACAGCTTTCGTTTACTAGTTACAGCTATCGTTCACTAGTTACAGCTTTCGTTTACTAGTTACAGCTATCGTTTACTAGTTACAGCTTTCGTTCACTAGTTACAGCTTTCGTTTACTAGTTACAGCTTTCGTTTACTAGTTACAGCTATCGTTCACTAGTTGCAGCTATCGTTCACTAGTTACAGCTATCGTTCACTAGTTGCAGCTATCGTTTACTACGTAACAGCTAACGTTTACTTTTCCATCAGCTATTAGTCTATACAGTATTTACTTCACTCAACAAATCGCACTGCAAGTATTCAGTCATTCAGCGTTCCATTCAGCGGCAATATAGGCTTTGCTTTTCTATTTGCTCGACTCATGAGTCACAGCTGCAAAACAAACCGGACAAGTTTCAGAAAATTTTAAACATGTACATCAAATCTTAAATCATGTACGCGGATCCGCGAACATGATTTAAGTAATAAATATTTGAAATGAATCTTATTCGTAATGGTAAAATATTCAGCAAAACTAATTGCAAAGTAAAGAGTACGACAACCTCATACACCATTGTTTAATCGATCCAAGGAGGATCTCAGATTAGCATATCATTAGCAGTATATAAACATAATATTGGTAGACGATTACAAATCTGCCTAACGATCAAACTATTTGATAATAAACGTGGCCTAACGATTAAAATATTGCATAATAAACGTGCCATATAAATATAGCATCATAATTCATAATCATCCCTTGAATACCTGTTTAACTCGAGTCGGGATACGAATAGACTATCTCAAATCCTCTCTGTCCTACATGATATCATCTATATCATTTACCTATAATCCCATTTGAGACATTTCCATTCGTTTAAATTTTTATAACAATTTCTGGAGCCTAGGCTGAGTTATTCAAGTATTTGAATATTGCCAGACAGGATTTAAATTCAATGTGGTGTGGAATTTTAAGCCAATGAAGTTGCAATACCAAAGAAGAAAAGGAAGAACCAGGGAGCTAGGTGCGAAGAACTAAACTTGCAGCTGCAATATGAATTAAATTTTATATTATTTATTTTTAATATTATAACTCAAAATACTTTTGAACGCACTTTGGATGACTTGTAGAACGTTAGACATATTGATTTGCAGTAAAAATGCTTACTCATGCATAACTACTCAAAACATTCAGCTAACCTACTATAAAAAATTTAGAAACTCGTAACAACGCACCTTCTGACAGTAACCATATCAACTATTAATAACTTGACAATAGTCGATACTGCAGCGCCAATCCTATAATTAAAAGGTGTTCTCAAACTTTGTTTCTTACCTTCTAAATATCAATTCTTAATAATTTCTAATGCTAACAGCCTTGCAGGTCACTTAATGAATTCAGTTGGCATGTATTCTCGAGATTGGCCAATATATTACATCACTTTATTATATTAAGCATATATTACGATTCTAAAACTGAATTGTTTTAGAGTCGTTTCAAATTTCAACTACAATTTTGGAAATTTTTAGAGGACGAATGTCAATAAGTTACGTGCAATTGTCATTACAATAGTCAAGAGTTAAGAGTGTGTGAGTTATAAAATATATAAATTAACAATTTAAAACATATCTGTATACTAAAATTAAAGCGTTTTAATATTTTTAACGTTTAACATTAATATTAAACGTATTTGATTTCAAGTCACTCTGAGTGTGCGACAAAAGTTTGAGTATACATGTGGTCATAGCTGTATTGAAAGAGATACGAGATGAATAGTGGATATACGATATACCATTCCACCTATACTACTCCTCAATAGAGAAGCATCGAAATTTGAAACATTTCAACAGTTTAACCTAAACAATAATCAAACTCGCGAAGTATTCCAGACATTGCGGGCTACAGGTTGGCAACTACTTCTCTCTCTCTCTCTCTCTCTCTCTCTCTCTCTTCTCTCTCTCTCTCTCTCTCTCTCTCTCTATATATATATATATATATATATATATATATATATATATATATATATATATATATATATATATACATATATATAATATATACATATCTATATATATATAAGATATATTATATATAGTATATATGTATATATATATAATATATATTATATAATATATATATATATAAAACATACCATAAAGGCCGACAATTCATAGAGAAATCTAAGTTAAATAAGTCTATAACAATTAAATCTGTAATTATAGGTTAGATTGCTACGTAAAAGACTTATTCGTATGTATGGGCCAAAGAAAATCCCATATAAACAGTTTTAAATGAATGGAATTAAAAGCTTAAACAGAGGGAAAGCCATGTTTAACGTCAGTTTCCTGCTCGACAGCATGTTAGTGACAGGAAGAACACGGGATCTGAACCATCAGTATCATCACTGCCATTAGTACCAAGAATAACTCGATCCCAAATGGGCAACCTCCTGATTCTGAGGCAGTGCTTTTGCCAAC
>CAJHZI010000787.1:920000-1045000 GCA_905160935.1 Enchytraeus crypticus
TGCTACCCAAAGTGCAGCTGTCAGTAATATAACAGCTGCTGCCGGACAGGAGGAATGCTAATATATCAGCAGTACGGTAGCTTTTCCTAAGCTCCTTCTACGTGTACATGTGGTAGACGCCTTCTGGAGCCAAATTTTATATCTTCCAATCTTTGAAATTGTCTTTCGAGATTACTTTAGAGCAGCTAAATATATGTCAGCGTGTAGAGAGCTTTCTAAGCAGATAACTGAAGTATTGTAGCAAATAAAGTGGATATTAATGTGTGTCACTTACTGTATATGTGTATGTTTAGTATACGGGTATGTTTACGTTATTCGTATATGTATGATCGGCAGTACTTAATAGAATAGAATACTTATTATATTTCACATAGTTATAGAACTGGCTTCATACTCCAGAGAAATTCCAAAGTATCAAAAAAGTATCGAGGACTTTCACCGAGAATTTTAACAATATTTCCACACGAAATCCACAGATTTCTTCAAACCTCTTACCAAAAATTTAAATAATAACGGTCTAGGAATTTTGCAGCAACGCAGTAATTGTTATAATTTTTAAATTCCAAGAAGGTTAATAAGTACCGATCGAGGTAGTTGAACATTTTTAATGAAATTTGGTCAGATTATGCATGCAGTCCTCCATATATTTTCACAAATTTAAATCTACATGTGAATAAAAAATTCAATCTGGATGAGTTACTTTTTGATCAAGTATTTCTAGAAAATTCTTTACAAAAATGAGACATTTTTTTCAAAATCAGCTGAGTCATTACTGGTGTCTGCTTCGGTTTCTAGAGTTCACAGCAGCTGCCCTAGTTTCTAGGGTTAACAGCAGCTGCCCTACTTTCTAGGAGTCACAGCAGCTGCCCTAGTTTCTCCAGTGTTTATCTAGTACAGCAGCGTGGGTTGAATGACCGCCGCGAGTTTAATGTTGTAGGAAGATGATTCGTCCAATAAACAGATCTTGGATTGAGAACAGGATAAAATGTCCTGACATGGTCACTTTTTGGTGGATATTATTTAAAATTACATTTTCCAGGCGGTGATCACAAGGGTGTACAGCGGACTGTTTCGAACCCATCATCATCGTCATCTTCTTCCCTAGCATCTCGGTCAGGGTCGGGATACGAATAAACCTTCTTCATTCCTCTCTGTCCCCACATGTCTGGCAGAATTGGCTGCCAGTTCGCAAGTTCTTTAAATTTCAAGAACATCGATCAACTCTTTATGACTTTATTACAAAAGCAATTTGTGTAATCGGTTATAAAAATAAAAACACAGTGTATATCAATTATTAAGGATGTTTCACGCAATTCGGTAGGCATTGAGGGCTTTGTTTCAATGGTTGGAGCGAGTGACGAAAGCGGTAAGATATTCGACCGCGTATCAGCATGTACGGGATTCAAATCCTGGGCTGGCCCGACTGATATCGCTTTCGAGTGAGGAAACTGATGTTAGCATCGGCTCTCAACCCATGCAAACACACACGTGATTTAGTAGGGCGCATCTACTTGCGGCACGGTAGCTTGAATGTGATCTACAGGATGAAGCCAGCTTAACACTGATATTGAAGTTTTTCTTTATCCTCTAGAAAAAATTCTCTCCATCAACAATATTTCCTTATGCAGATCCAGGAATGCAAGCTTCCCCATTTCTCGCCTAGTCGCCTCTTACGACACATACAGTTAACGGAAGTTTTTGCTATTGATGGTATTTCATCATCAACCATTATACATGTATCTATCGCACTGAAATATAGCGGTAATCTATGTGTAAGGTTTACGATTTCTCTCTTTCCTATGACCCGACTAATCCAAGGCACAAATTCTTCCTAAGATATTAAAAATATCAGCATTCTTGCTTAGCAATGAGTAGGCAGTCTACTGCAAGCATGAACTCCTGATTCCCAATGGAAATCCTTCATCAGTTCCCATCAGAATGTAAAAACCTTCATCAGTTCCCATCACAATTGTAAACTTTTAACAGTTCCCATCAGAATGGAAAACCTTCATCCGTTCCCATCAGAATGGAAAATCTTCATCTGTTCCCATCAGAATGGAAAACCTTTATCAGTTCCCATCTAATTAAAGACCTTCATTAGTTCTCATCTCAATGAAAAACCTTCATCAGTTCCTATATCTTAAACGTTGCCCTTTATCTAAATTAGTAGTTGCGTTTTCATTCATATGGTGTTTTACATTAAGTTTTCCACACTCATCTTATCTTATGAAAAAATTATATCTATTGATGTCCCTAACATTGCCTTATGGCGAGGAACCGGACGTTAAATTCTTATTGATTGATTGATCTAATAAATTTAGATCTAAAAAATTAAAGATTAAGACTCAGTTATTAATGTATTTTCCTCTTTACTTGTTAGTAATATAGCATTAAATACAGTATAATGCAGTATATATAATTCACTAAACTATATAATGTTTAAATCTATAATAATTTGGCTTAAACAAATAAATTGGAGCCTGGGTATATTATTAGATTCAGAAATCATGCCTGCAGTGTTTGTATGATTTAATTTACTTATCAAATCGTGATTTAGTATCAGTTACGACTTTATTACGCTGAGGATGAAGATTTAATACGAAGCCGACTTTATGGAATCATTTCGCAAGCGGGAACACAATAGCGTTGCTAAAATTTTCCAAGTTCATTTCACAGACCTTTGGTGTTCGAAAGGATATTGTTACCATTTATGTTACAAAATCAATAATCGCGTTCTTTATTAAACTACCAAAACAGCTTAAATCTATTTGATGTACGAAGGTTAATCAATCAGTTTATCCAATACTGTACGAAATCTACGATAACATGAGTCAATTTCTAGAAAATTGTTCAGTTGCAGAGTTCTCAATAAATAAAACCCGTCTCGTTTAAAACAGAAAATCTACAGTACTGGTAACCCTAGCATACAATGTTTGAACTGACGCTGGACAGACGATAGGCCGACACAAATCAGTCGTAATTTAGTCATCACTTGCTTTCTATTTGTTTTCTGGGCAGTTTCCATAGCGCTGATAGGCATGTTTATTAACGTCACGTTCAGAAGCACATCGGTTCTCTTAAAAGTGCTTCAACTGCACTTAAAGTGCAGTCGTAACACGAAAACTAAGTAGTGGAAACCAAATTTAATTGTAGAGTAGCTACAATTGTGACTAAGTTTCAGTTGTACTAATTGGTACAGTTGCTGCAATTGCGGCTACGTAGGTAGTAGTGGTACTAATTGGTGCAGCTGCTATTCAGTCTCCAATCAGGCGTATGCAGCTACTACGCTGCAGCTACTGCGCTACCGCTACTTCGTCGCTGCTACTCCGCTGCCGCTACTGCGCCACAGTTACTGCTCTGCAGCTACTGCGCTGCTGCGCTGCAACTACTGCGCTACAGCTACTACGCTACAGCTGCTATATATCCTCTAAATCTGGACAGCATCTGCACAACAGTGTATAGGTAGATGCTGCATTGAAACAGCTGCGAAGCTTTCACCTAATAATTGCTGTACTATATCACGGATATAGTACTGAAACTGCTGTTGCTCCTCACCGTCCAAACTAGACACACCAAAACTTCTTCTGTAACAATAGCGACTACACGGAGTACCATTAACTACATCAATAGACAATAGTTGCCCTCTACTGCTGTTAGTAATGCCTATGGAATATCGCCTTCTCTAGCTAGAATTGGTTGGGTACAAGCTATGTAGCCTCTTTGAAGGCCTGTATTACGTGTGTTTCTGTACGTGTAAAATTTTTTATATTACCAAATAAGCATCTCTCTCCCTCTCTCTCTCTCTCTCTCTGTCTCTCTCTCTCTCTCTCTAAAAGGGTTTTAGCTGCTGGAAAGCTGCTGCTGCAATAAAGCTGCTGCACTAAAGCTGCTGCTGCATTTAAGCTGCCGCTGCTCGTAGCTGTTTGCAGTGCTCCGGTAGTAGCTCTCGGAGATTTGCTAACAGCTTGAGGAGCTTGCTGCAGGGTACACAGCTAACGGACAGCTTCCCTTAGCTGCTCTCCAGTCAGTGCTTAGAGGTTGATACTTGCGGTTAGATGATCACTTCTTTGGACAGAATTATTGGCATCATCGCGGGCTCTTCTTTACATCTTCACGGGAACTTTAAATTTTAATGTAACTTTTAAACTATCCCTAACTCTAACCCCTACCCTTTACCCTAAGGCTGATCATATTCTTGAAAAACTGATAAAATTTGGTAAAACTTCCAAGAATAAAAAGTGACTCAAAACAAGATTCCGCGCTGATGCAAATAGTTCTGTCCAACTAAGTGACCAGCCGCTACCGAGGTTGATAAACCAAATTTACATCGGCATCTTCTTCCCAAGACAACGAGAGCTTCGCGTAAAAACTAAATTAGAATACAGAATTCATCGATGCTCCTCTCTCTACCAAGTCTTTCTGTGTTTGTCTATGAAGAATGAATGTCAGTTGATTGATCATCGGTCCTAGACAAGTTCACTGAACCGCTAGAATGAATTATTCTATTCGACAGTTAGAGTGATGAGTCAACCCTTGGAGAGTGTTATTAATGTAAGTCGCTGTCGTAGTGTCGTTATATGGTAGGCTCAAAAATTTTGATTTCTAGGCGGAAGATAATTTAAAATTAAAGCAAATTATTGCAGTTTATTGGCCTAAAGTCCAAAGTCAACTTTCATATGATACAAGATCAAAGTTTAAAATCTAAAAATTGTGTATTTACAACCTTTCGAATCACGAGTGTGGAAAAGTATCAATCGATTCAATTTTATTCTCTGTCCAAAATTAGCACTTAGTATAGTTTGCCTTAGGAATCTTCAATATTAAACTCGTTGACAACAGCTCTTGCTTGTAGGAGGCGACTAGCAGAGGGGTTACATAGATGAGGTTTTGCAGTTCTGTAGTTTCCGCATGTACATTATCCAGCCGTTAAATAATTTAATTAATTTCTCAAAATGTTATGTTCTGTTATGTTGTGTCATGTTTTGTCACGTTATGTTATGTCGTGACATGCTATGTGTTGTATATGATGTATAGTATAGTATGATAAGTATATGATGATATATGTATAGTCAAATGTTTTAGTGTATTCAACAGATGTCGCCAGATGATTGGAATTAAAACAAGCGGTTTATGTTAACTGCTGATTGTGTACAACAATGATTGATAACATTATATAATGTTGATAATGCACATTGTCATGGACAGTAGGCTTATAGGCTGTAGGTTGATGAAAAGAAGCAGACTTTAGGATTGATTGTCGTAAGTGATCTTAGTAGCTTAGGTTTGTAGCTTAACTCAGTGTCTTTGCTTAGTTGCTTAGCTTAGTAGCTCATATTAGTATCTTATTTTAGTAGCTTAGCATAGTAGCTCATATTAGTGTCTTAGCTTAGTTGATTAGTTGTGTCTTAGCTTAGTTGATTAGCTTAGTAGCTCATGTTAGTGTCTTAGCTTAGTAGCTTAGCTTGGAAGCTCAAATTAGTGTCTTATTTTAGTAGCTTAGCTTAGTAGCTCATATTAGTGGCTTACCTTAGTAGCTTAGCTTAGTAACTTATCGATAGGTTTGTAACTTAACTCAGCATCTTAGGTTAGTAGCTCATCTAGTAGCTCAGATTAGTTAAATATTATATAATAACTATTTATAATAATTTTGACGAAAGTTCACTGTAATTGTTGTTATATTATGTTAATTAAAATGCTGAACTATTTTAACTGAATTTAAATAGACCATGAAGTTAATTGCATCTACATGTTGTACTGTTGCCTATACTGTTTTACATCGTATTCACAACAATAAAGTGCACGCGTATTTGAAACACAGAAATTGTAAGATAACCTCTGCTAAAATTCAGAACAATTGGCTAGAAATATGAACACCATATTGATTGATCCGCTAACTATATACAAGATTTATCCACAATATATCCACACAATATGAATATGCTAAGTATAAACAAAATTTATCCGTTAAACAAAATCTATACAGAATAATATACAACGCTATTTGCTAATCGTACCCTGTTCCATCGTCTTTAATAAGTCCTACTTTGATGGCCATCCACTTGCATTTTTCCTTCACCTCCTCTTGCATGAGATTGAAACACATGGCGAGAAGGGAAAGGCCAAAAGCTAACCAAAGAGCGCAAAGAACGAGCTTTTCCGTCGAGTTCCATTCGTTCATATCAGTTCCTGGAACAATATCTCCGAAACCAATGGTGGAAAGAGTGACGAAGCAGAAGTAAGATCCCGTTAGAAGGTCCCAATCCTCCCACAATGTAAACAGCACAGATCCGGCAAGAATATATCCTGTGATGATGATCAAGCAAACATATATCGGCACCCGAACTTTTTTCTCCCGGTCTTCACATTCCAATTCGATCGAAGCGTCCATCAGCCCGCCCAGAGGAACCTCAGCGATGAAGTCATCGGAGTCAGCGAAGCGTATCCTGGGGATGGATTGCTCCTGCGAGAAACCGTCCAAGGGTTGGTATGTCGGAGGTGATTTTCTTCCAGACAGCACTGCCACTGAGCCATTGAGAGAGTCGCTATCACGAAGAGTGCTCTCTCCTGAGCTGCTGACGCTGCAGCTTGCGTCAGCGTCTTCACTGCAGGTCACGTCCACCCTCAGGCGAGAAAACTCATCGAGGGCCGTGACAAAGGATTCCTCAGAGGCGAACCTACCGAGACTCACCGTAGATGACTTCCACTTCTTCTCGGTTGAAGCTTTTTCTGGTTGGTTCTGAGATTCTGGGGTTTCTGGAGCGGATGTGGATGAATTTGACTGGTCGCTACCAGGAGTTGGAGGTAATAGGGTGTTGATGTTTCTTCCAGGCACGGACTTGGCTCGTAGCAGTCCCAAACCCATGCTGGCTGTTTTCCACTTCTTCATATTCTGAGCTTTATCTGTTTGATTCTCGGATGTGGATGCTATTGACGGAGCTACTGGAGAACTTTCTCTATCGTTCGATGAAATCGTTTGAGCTTTATCGACAGAATTTGAATTTTCGGCAGGAGTTAAATTACTGCTCTCGACCGGCTGTGATGGCATGGTATTGATCTTTCGTCCTGGCACAGATTTTGCTCTTATTCTTAGTTTGGCCAGCATCCAAGGACTGATCTTGCGCCCCTCAGTACTCGGTGTGTTACTATTAGCCTTACTTGTGGTAGTAAGATCTGCTTTAGGTTCTCTTGGGCAGGAAGAAGATCTTTGATGCTCTGAAGATCTTTCACGCTGCTGTGTACTTGGTCCACTGGCTCGCAGCCTATCGCCTGAGCCAGCCTGATGAAGATTTGAACCTAGTGATTTCCTGCCAGTCAGTCCTGGCCACATCGGTGAGAGCCTGCTGGGTGTTGAACCTCTAGCTGGCGGTCTGGTAGCTGATGACTTTACTCCCACTCTAGGTAGAATAGTAACAGGAGTTACTGGTGCGGAAGCGTTAGCTAATTGAACATCACGGGTCACTCTAGTTGTCAACAAGGCTGACCGAGATCTTTTGGTAAATGGCCTCATTGTCGGTTTTGTTGCGGCTGAACCTCTTTTGGCTGACAGCAAAGTATGATCTGGACTGAGGGTTAAAGAACCGGAACGCTTTTTGAAGAAGCCAGCAACTCTTTTCTCATCTCGAACAGTTCCTGGAGATCCACCGAAAGATTCGTTTCTTCGAACGTCTGTCTTTCCTGGTGCTATATTATTTGAATCTACCGTCATGCTTTTCGACCGTACAACTTTTCCAATCTTTCTATCCTTGCGCATTTGATCTTTGGGCTCTATCTTAGTACCTCCACCGGCAGACTGATCTTTCCCCTCTGGCACAGCATTAAGATGCTCACTAGATCTTTCCTCCATGCCTTTTTCTTCTGCTGATTTCGACCGGATTCCACTTCTTTTCCACGGAAAACTAAACTTGTTAGTAAACTTTGGAAGAAGTGCGGAGCTGTCTTTAGCTGCACTACCGCTGCTCAACTGCGAAGCTTCTGATGGTTGAACTGTAACAGCAGGCAAGGATCTTCTCTTAAACAAATCCGCCAGACTCTTTCTTTGAGATCTTCCGTTCGGTGGCTCCACTGCAGTGTTCGTCTGTTTGGCTGCTGTAACCTTTCCAGGTGGCATCTTGGTTCCGCTGAATGCTGCCAAAGTTAGTCGCCGTCTGAGGTTGGTCACCACTGGACTCTCTGAACTCACTGGCTGAACAACCTCACCGGCTTCGCTCGTGATTGTGATCACAGCCGGCGGGTTTGGTGCCTTCCACTGCCTTCCATCTATCTTATCCCCGACCTCTTCACTTGCATTCCCTTCGTCTTCTTCAGCGTCTTTCTCGCTCTGATGCCAGGGTTCCGGAGTTTCCGGATTGACGGAGGTACTGTAAGGTTTCTTGTTCTGTCCGATGGCCGGCCAGGCTCCGGCCTCGATGAGAGCTTTCAGCTGACGACGACGCCGAAGGCGCTGTCGGCGTCTCATTCGATCACATCGTAAACAGCAGCAGATGTCGCAGCAGATGTTCTTGTAGAACACTCTGAAAACATCGGCGAGGAAGTTACCGATTGTTGAGAGGTAGAGAAAGGTGAGAGGTATTCCAATCAGAGCGTAGATCATTGTCACGAAGCGTCCCCAACCTGTCTTGGGCACCACGTGACCGTAGCCTAAAAATACCGAAAATTACAATTAGTCGTAATTTGTTAATATTGTTAGTAATTGGAGTAATTAAGTTGTTGTTCTATGTCAAATATAGCTTCTAGAATTAAAGAGGGCGTTTATTCGGAAAAGGCGTCTCATATTTAAAAGATATTCCAAATTTGTTATGATTTTCAAATGCAATTTCTTATATGAATAAAACAGATGCTTGTTTAAGGAGAAATCATAGTTGGTCATTGCTTTTCTCGTTGAAATGTTCATTTTTTTCTCATTATCAACAGTATTTGAGGCAGCAATTAGTACTAACTTCAAATATAAAATAGTTTTGGCAATATATGTACATTGTACACATATAAAGTAAGCAAAGAACAATTTGAAATACTAAATGTACAGTCGGATTTCAGCCGTAGGCTTTTTTAAACTTGTGGAGACTTTATAACACAAATTAAATGTACATTATACAATAGACCGTTAACAATTGAGCAGAATCACACTGTTTGCTGTCATTATCTTCAATTAAATGCATTGATTTCATTAAATTTAAATGGATTTCGTTGAAATAAATTGTGAATACAGTCAGAAATATTTAGCAAAGCTTCTAACGTTTTTATTTCGATTCACAAGAGTACTGTCAGTTTCCCTAGATTTTGAGTTTATGCCGTACACTCTACGAAACTTTACGAAACAGTTTCGCTATCAATTACGCTAGCGAATCGAATGGTATCAGCATATTATAAGGTCAAATTCGTTCCGTAAGTCTAGAGATTAGTCAGTCGCTATGTTAAAATAAACGATCCAACGGTGAATTAACCTTCCTTTTAATGTGCTTCATTCTATATATGCAGTTCAGAGAATCTGATATTTCCTGTATTTACGGAACCGGTAAATGGATAACGGCCTAAATCTACGGTACCATTTAATAATGTAGCATTAAAATGGCAATTATAATCTTGGAAGGTTTAATTTATTACAGTGAATGTTTAACCTATTTAACATCACATTTTGTTTACGATTTTCATTTCCGTCTTATCTCAACCTTCTTACGACCTGTGCTACACAAACAACAATTAAGGTAAAGTTGTTCACAAATAAAAGATTCAAGATTATTTCATGCATCGTCTACAGCTCGTGGTTCAATTTGTGAAGTCAGTCATGTGGAGCGCTAAGCGCTGTATGATCTTACACTCCGCCTGTGTGTAATAAACATTCTACATTGGCCGAGAGATGGCTATTATGAAATTATAAGGATTTTCGGTCCGTTTCTTCTGTCAAGGCAGATGTTAGCAGCATTCCTGCAGCATATATAAAATTGACTTTAGAGAAAGAAATAGTAGTAATAAGTAAATTTATAAACAGATAGTGAAACAACTTCCCTTAGACGGCATTATTTAGTGCACTTGATTTAGTAACGCTCAATAATCGAATTTAAGCTTCATCGGCCACGATTAGTACATTATGAGTGACCAACTTGAAAGACTGATTGTTGACAGCTTTAGAGGAAAAAAGGAATTAGATAGCAACTATCGCGGGCTTATTCGCTTAGTGATAGTCTACTCAATTTAAAATTAACTTCACATTTAGCTTAGTACCTTCTAAACTTTCCAGTTAACCAAATCCACCTGCACGATTTCTTCCCCTATATTAATTTCAGTATAGGACCACCACTACAGTGGGTGATAATTCACTAAAGGCCCGTGGGCTGTGAAATCGAGAACTGCAGGGGTCAGAGATATTCGCAGATAATTAAGATGGACTGCTTTTGGTTGGTTTTTCGAAAACCGACTTGTCAACACTGCATCTGAGGCTAATTATAGCATCATTCTGGGTGAGTTTCTCTTCTTTCCTGTGCTTAACATGCTGATTTGCTTTATATACAGTGAGTAATAAACAAGCATCCGATATATGCCCTCACTGTCTCAGTAGTGGAGTGTATGTCAGTGCCTTCGGGCATTTGTGTCTCTTTTCGCGTTCAATGTGGCTAATACGCGTAGATCTATGTTTGCAGCTTTAAACTCTCGGGAAATAAATATTTTATTCTAAAGATGTGCCTGGAATTTTCATTTCTGTTTAGTCTATCAAAATTATACATTAATTAATATAAATAATTACGGTTTCTGACTGGCTTTTCTGATGTATTTTCTAACCGCAATATCTGTCGATATTTGCAAAACAGTTTTCTATGAAACTCATCATCATAATTATTTAGCAGGATCGAACAAAAATACAAAATATTCATTCATACATGAAGTATTGGACGGACATTTAAATGTACATGTATTAAAAATAATCTCTTACAAACCATAAACGCTTGACGTTTTTGCTATTTATTACATATTAGCCGGTCCTGAGCACATCAACGTGTTACAGATACTTTTCTCTATACACCAACAGTAATGTAGTTTAGTAATGTTATACGCGTGTGTGATCACTTGAGAATACAAGCCGGTTTACTCAGGTGCTGCCTGCCTGCATTACGTTCAGACGGGGTAACGAAGAATCGTCAAAAGATGTATAAACAATATTAGGCACAATATGATACATTAGTCGAGAGAAGGTAATAAATCTACATCAATTCATTGAGAAATCATTTGATGTGATGTGTATTGCATTAGAAAAACCGCATCGCGCGCCTCATCAACTTTCAAATAGACTAAAGTCTAACATGTAACATCGTAAAGTCGTAAGAGGATGTTAAGAAGGAGTTGTGAAGGACAACGAAAAACCACCTCGGACACATTATAAATTTATAATTCACAGGCCTTAGCCTATATTTTGCATATAATTTGTGCTACTTTAGTTTCATGAAGGTATTATGTACTATTTACTAAAGGTTCTAGTGAAATGGAAGCGTACGAATATGTACCTTGGACAAACACTTGAAAAAGCATTGATCTTAACATGCTCACTCAAAACGAAAGATATTTAAACTTAAATTTTATTTATTTTGTTTACTTATTCATTTTTTATATTAAATTATAGATTTATGCTATTCATTTTGATTTGATTTAAGTTTTATTTATTTACACTCACATTAATTAAATTTTATTCTTATGTATTCAATACTTTTACCCACTTAGTTTTGTTTAGTCTATTTATTATTTATCTTCCATCAATTATTCACTGCTGAACATATTCCAATGGTGCACATCAACACACCTGCTCGGTCATGCTTTTCTGCAATGACTAATGTTTTTATTTCATCTCAAAATTTATCTTTATTCAGATATTTACTGAAGGGCTATATCGGCAGATTTATATATTATAACTCGTTAAAACCAAGGACTCTGTTTAAATCATCTGCAACCGGAAAAAGCTGCCATGTTTTTTAGTCTCCGCCGTTCTCTAGCTGACTCCCGCGGGTGCAGATGTATCTGAGTATAAAACTTGTCTGACGATTTGAGTTGTCAAAATCTTTTCATCGCGAGCTCAATCTGAGCCGATATGCGCGAGAATTTTAGGTAGATACAAACTATTAACAGCCAAGAAACTGATTGAAGGGGTTAACGTCGGTTTCGACCTCAGAACGTCATTGAAGAGATGGAATAGGTAAAACTGGAAAATATCATCGCCAAGTAATCTTTGTAAAGATTTTCGGTATTTTTAAAGTAATTTAAAATTTCTAATCATTAAATGGTAAAGGTCATTTAACGTTAAACTTTAACCGAAAAATCATTTGTAACGTTTTTTGCTATCGCTTAAGACATTTTCGTCAAAAGTTCAGCGGTACTCTACAGTTAATTACGCAAAATAAAAAAGCTGATGAAGCTAATGTTAACGTCATTTTCCTCACTCGAAAGCGATGTCAGTGACGGGCGAGCCCAGGATTTGAACCCACCACATACTGATCCACGGTCGAATAACTTACCGCCATCGCCACCGGCTCCAGCCAATTACAAAATACGTGTATTCATCAACTGCACTATTAATACGTATAGATATTTTATTAACTCGAACTAATGGAATGATTTATTAGTTAATTAATTGATTAATTAATTAACTGATGTATTGAATAAGTCACACCGATCATTCTCATTACTGTATAATGTAATTGTAAGCATTAGGTTACGACCAGTGACTGATCGATCTATGGCTTGGTCCCAAATTATTGATTGCTTAATTAATTAAATAGGTCGCTTACTTTATAAAATTTTGACAAACCAATTAATTGACTAATTAATTGAGCCATATCTACGATTATTAATAGTTATGTTAATTTATTGATTAATCAATTGATTAACGGATTAATTGATTATTCTGATTAACTAATTGATTAATTGATTAAGACATATCTATGATGACTCTAAACCTGTCAGAGAATAATTAAGGCCCTATAGCGCATTCTACGATTGAACAACAGCTGCACTGACAGACTAATAACTTTATTGATTGCTCGATTGATTGATTAATGCTCGATTGATTGATTGATTGCTTGATTGATTGCTTGATTGATTGATTGATTACCCTACCTATGGTGGTGATGACAGTCACAGCGTAGAGCAGGGCTCCAGCATAGGACCATTGCGCCTCCTCCCCATCTTTCCCATCCCAACCTCTCTCCTTCACTGATCCTGTTATGTTAGTCTGAAAGTCCTTCAATATCCGGAGCAACTCCTGCATGAATGCAGTCCTGTTTCCTCTTCCCTCTCCGTCTGCTTGTCTTGAAAGTCGTGATGGTCGAACTTCTTGTAAACTTCTTCGTCTTCTTTGAACTTCTTCTTCTTGCACTTCTTTCTTGAAATGACCTTCCTGAAAACCACCACCAGCTTGTTGGAAATCTAGCTTCGGAAGTTGACCTGACTTTTGAATCCATTGATCCTCGTATTGGACTCCTTGAATGTCTGGATTTGTTTCAGACTTGCCTACGTCCCGCCGGAAACGAACCGATCCTGTCCCTGACAACATCGAGCTATCGTCCAGATGTTCCGGTAACTCTCGTGGGTACTGATATTGCTTCCAGTGATTCTCGTTCTGCAGTTTCTGTATTTCATAATCGTCACCGTCGTTGTTTTCAAAGTGATCATCAAACATCTCATACGTCATCGCATCACCATCATCATGCTGAGGAAAATCGAGTTGAAAATAATTGTCTCTGTCGTTTTTATATTTTCGATGCTGTTCTCGTTGTTTGGTGTCGTTGTAGGACAGTACGTTGTCTTTGCGCTGCTTCTTGTTGCTACTTGTGTTACTCAGCTGTTGCATCAGGCTTTTCTTAAGTTTCTGCTGCTGGAAATTTGAATCAGATTGTCTTCTCTGAATTTCTCGCAGCTGCCGCTTCTGGTATTCCTGCCACCTGATCTGCTGCTCAAGCTGCTGCTGCTCAAGCTGCTGCTGCTGCTCAAGCTGCTGCTGCTTGTCAAGCTGCTGCTGCTCAAGCTGCTGCTGCTGTTGTTGTTGCATTAGTTGTCGCTCCTGCGCAACCTGCAGCAGTTGTTGTTGCTCATCTTCGTGTTGTTGAGTTGGTTGCTGATGTTGTTGTAGTTTCGGTTGTTCTTCTGATCTCTTTTCTTGCTGTTGCCTTTGTTCATCTTCTAGCAGTTTTCGATGTTGCTGAGAATTGTGTGATCTCGTATTTTCCTCCAGCTGTTGATGTTGTGACCCAAATTGTTGTAGTTGTCTTGGTTGCGCTTGAAACCAATGCTGTTGTTGCCTCTGTTGCTCTTCAAATCGCTTTTGTTGTTCATCTCCTGTATTCCCAGTGTTCTGATCTCTGCTCCACACTTGCTGTCGTTGCAAGCGTTGTTGTTCATCTGGCGCCTGTTGATTCTGTTGTTCTTCTAACCTTCGTTGTTCCTCTAATCTTCGTTGTTCCTCTAATCTTCGTTGTTCCTCTAATCTTCGTTGTTCCTCTAATCTTCGCTGTTCCTCTAAGCGTGACTGATATTCTCGTTGCTGTTGCAGATATTGTTGCCTTTGTTGCTCTTCCAATCTTTTCCTATGTTCTTCTCTTTCACGCTCATACCTTTCTCTCTCCCAATTCCTCTCCTCATATTTTTGAATACCCCGAGGTGGATTTTCGGTGTGATCTTTTCCCCTGTGTTGAAGATGCTGTGGCAGCTCCACGTTCAGATATTTCACCGCCGCCAGGAAAATCTCTTCCATCTTTTGTTCCTTGTGTGCCTTGACCTGCAGGACGACCTTTGACTCATACGGAGCTTCGAGGGCCTGGAAGATGAACCCACCCACTATGGAATAGGCTACCACCATCGCAGCCAGTCCTACCTGAGAGAAGAGGAAGGCCACGAACTTCTTACAGCAGCTGGTCACTCTCTGACGCTGCCGCCTTCGAAATTCCTCTGACAAGACCTCCTCCATCCTGCTCACTATCCGTGGTTTGATCGTGGAGTCAGGGCTCAGTCATGCAACTTACAGTTACTGTAGTTTTCTTATCGTTGTAGCAATCACATCGCAAATATCCTACTGGTAAAATTGCTATTCAGAAATTGCTGCCGCAATAAAGCCACTAGCAATCATGCCAATTATTGGCCTATTTAACTTCATCGTTAGAATTAATTTATCACACTATGTATATTGTACGTCAGGCTATCTTCTGCGAATGAGCAATAAATTTTAAGCAATAAATTAAATAGTAAATAAATAGCAATAATGATTAATATACGCTTAACACGTAAATACAATAAAAAGCCAATGTTAACGTCAGTTTCCTCACACGAAAGCGATGTCCGTGACAGGCGAGCTCAGGATTTGAACCTCGCACATACTGATCCGCGGTCGAGTACCTTACCGACATCGTCACTGGCTCCAGCCAATACATACAATGTTTTCAATCTGATTTTGAACCACACAAATGTTACTACACATAATTCATAGACTCATAGTCGCATAGGCAATTTACATAATTACCAGGCTAATTAGCTAATTCTGCATGCAACTTGCATTTCCATCCTATAGTCTAAAACTAAATCTATATTTTTCATAAAATATAATTTAAGTCAACCGTCTGTTTAACGGCCGGCTCAATATCTGACGCAGATTTCGGGGTTTTCTAAGACAGCAAAAGAAATATTCAAGATTTTCTATATGATAACATGGATTTTACAAGGGCTTAACATTTTCATGATCTATTTTTGCAAATGACTCTGGTAATCGAGTGAAAGTGAAGTGTGAATGATCGCTGTTTTCTTCCAGCAATTGTTTACCAGTCTAATATCAGAGACAGGAAATTACGCAAAGATCACGTGATTAGGCAAAAATTGCAGTGACGTGTCTAAAGTGTCGTATCTTCGATTTTGCCGTATATTATTTTCCTGATTTTTCCTGATTTGTCAGCAGTCAGTGATAATTAAGACAGGCAACACACGGTTAATCCTAAATTTCTGTTTATGTTTATTATATAATGTTTATTTTTCTAATTCGTCATAGTCAAATTACCAAATTTAGTCATGTTCAGTATCTAATGATAATCCCAAATATCAAAAGTCTATATCCAGCAAATTGTCAGACGACTCTGAGAAAGCATCATTTACTGGAGCCAGTGGAGATGTCGGTAAGGTACTCGACCGCGGATCAGTATGTGCGGAGTTCAAATCCTGGGTTCGCCCGTCACTGACATCGCATTCGAGTGAGGAAACTGACGTTAACATTACCTTTTATCATTGATCGAGTAATACACATATACAGCTTTTTACCTGGTAGAAATATTTATAGTATAGAGCTGTATGCTGTCTGACGACTGAATATATAAAAAAAGATAAAAGGAAAATCGTTGGCCTGTATTATGGCAATGAAGACTTTAGTAAAGACATGTCCTGAGCTCCGTTGCAGCAATCTTTATTAACAATGAATCGAAATGTAACTATAAAATATTATAAATATTAAAAATAATAATTATAATTCTAAAATATTATATATGTTGTTAGGCTTAATATTATAAATAATATAATTATAAATTATTTTTAATATTAACCTTCAATCCAATTGTACTAATTATTCGATTATGAATAATTTAATTATTAAATAATAAAATTGAACTATTAATCGAAGTATAATTATTCAGTAGCTAAATATTTTTTATTTCTAAAATATTTTATTAGTAGATTCTTTAATTGAAGAAACTAGCTTTAAATTATTATTATAGGCCTAACTAGCGGGAGATGCTAGGTTCTATAAGCCGGTAATCGAGTTAATACGTTGTTAATCTAACGCTAGGTAGCGCTACTTTGTAAGAGTTTGTGTTACAAGATCTAAACTAAGAACTAAAATCTGTTGCCAATAAAACAGCGTCTTTACTTCAAAGCATCTCCTACACACAGGAGAAACTAAAGAGATTCTTAGAGATAGGAGTACGCAGACAAAGAGGAACATTCTTACATATACCCAAACATATAGGCGTACAGTCTTACAAATACAGAGACATTTAGACGCAAACTTACACGTACATGAGCAAGTAGATGTAGGCACACACGTAAGTGTACACAACATATCAACGAATACTTAGGCAAGAAGTGCTCATTCACAAGCACAACATACCTTCACGTTCTCAGATTCATAGGCATACACTTATATGTACGCCAAAATTATTAACTTATTCAAATGTACACATACGAACACATGAACACACACTTACTAAATATCCACAAACACACAGTTCACACCTGTATGCAGTAAAGGTTACAATTTTATACAGATTTTGGCTCCCACCGTTTTTGGACCCCGCACTCTGCTTATAAGTTTTGATTTGGCTACAACGTTCTCAATGTTGTCATGGACAACAGTAGCACTCTAATCGTGTTGTTGTTGTTGTTAATGGGTGGAGGGAGATGCAGGAGAATTCAGTTCCACTAGCTGTCATTTTACTGAGAGAAAAATGAAGAGACTATGGAAGCGCAAATGCAGGAAAACCTAAGATGGAGGAATCAAGGACATACTAACTTGGTCAATATTCTGTTCATTGCCAGTAAATTTGTATAATTTGGAATAAAATTATCACGAAGTAGAAATAGCATCTGAATGATATTTTTATTTTTTATTTTTTGTTACTTATTGATTTATTTGTATTATTAATATTATTTTAATATAGTTTTTTTGTATTTGATATTTTGAGTGATATAATTGCGAATAGTCTATCCGACTTATGACATAAGACGAATCTACAAGTCCATTTCAGCAGCCAACTCTCTTGACATACCGTCTCAGTACACGAAGTGGGCCAATTCTAGAGAATTTTAACACATCGATTTCTAGAGTCATATACAGTTTTACATGTACGAGTATATAGGCAGATATTCTAGAAGATCATTGTACTATGATGTTGCATATATTTTACTTATCAACTGGCTTTGTTTCAGTTGATTTGATGCTCTACACATATTTTACATAAAGTGAAAACATCATCCATGACTAAATCTATCACCTATAATTTTACACGCTTAAACCATTCGGCAGTGTGATAGTAAGTTATCTACTACTATGGCTGTGAATCTTAAAGATTTTAATCTGTGATTGGTGCGACCGGAAATTTAAAATTCTTAAAAATACGAGTAAGACAACTAAAAAATCTGTATGCCCTAGACATTAAAGACAGGCGCCATTTCACAGATATATAGGTGTACCTTATGTTATATATAAAATATTTTCACCCTATATGAATTTATAGCGTAATAGTGCTGATAGTAAGCTAGATAGAGTACAATTATGTTTTTTTCTGACGGTTGTTTATTTGTTTTTCTGTAAATTAATACAGTCTTTTGACAGTGGTCAGCTAGATAAAATGTATATTATCTTCCCTGACGGCTGTTGTTCATGTTAATACTATCTGATGCTTTGTTTTATTTTTATCATATTTTTTATTTGTTTCTCTATTTTGGTTTGATGTCGGTGCATTTGGTGTTTTTGAGTTTGAACTATAATAATAAACATATCCCTAAACATATAAACTACCTCCTATTTAAGTATAATTTTTTACGAACGTTAAACGGACAGATCTTTTTCGGATATATTTCCTACAATCCCTTCGAAAATGTATGAGCAGTTGGCAGCACTGAAATATATTGGAGAAAGAACTATGACAAAATCTAACAGAATATCACAACAGAATTCTTTTTAATGAAAATATACTACCGGTACAATCAACAATTAACGGCTAAGGTGAGCAAGTATCTACAATGACATAGGACTAAACGACAACAACAACACAATAAACTCAACCAATGACAATATTTACCTATACAGCAGCACAAGTGAAAACATTCGATACAAAAAGTTACAAAGTGAGACAAAGAAAATTGGAGCTTCTAATTTTGTATTAAATTTTCGAGACAGTCAAAAGTAATAGGTCATTATCATACTGACAATTGTTAGAGGAAGACCGAAACTAGAGAGGTTAAGTAATATAACTCAATGAAGTATTCGCTCCTATAAATTTGGCTAAATAACAAGAAAAAGCCTCCAATAGAACTCTAGCAGAAAACATAAAATTTAAATATCACATGTAGTAAATAAAACAAGCAACAAATGAAATAAAGCAACACGAGTCCTTGTCAATTTATATGTAAAAAATTTATAGATAATTGAAAATATATGCGCTGGGCAAAAAGAAGCAAAGTACTCAACCAACTAGTGTCGAAACGTTAAAAATAAGGAAAATAGATTTACAAGATCCATGAACACCGAACTCAAATTATCTGGAAAATTCATATACAATTTAAGGTTCCAAATTTCCTAGCCTCGTTCTGTCACCGTAACATTGTGAATACAAAATGTTAAACGCCTAAATAAAACATTAAAGATCCATTTATCGTCCTATAGATATGTCCGGTGCATATGTACAGCTGATATAAACATTTGTATATAAAACAATACGCTGCAGCATAAATACAGCATCCGGCAAAAATCTAAGACGGTCATTGCACCTAACGAAAGACTAACAGTAAAAGATTAGCTGAATGATCTGGAACTATCTGTAACACTGTAGCGTACATTGTGCACGGAGAAGCAATATTGGGCTAGTTTCGTTCATCTAACCGTCAGGCTGGAACAATTGACCTAAGACGCAAGAAGCACGTAAGAAAACAATAAAACTACAAGATCTTTGATCTTGTAAGTGTATTAGTACTTTCCAGGCCAATAAAAGTATTAACTTTTATCTTTATGCCATAGGTCTATATTTGTATAGGCTTATGAAATATTTATATAGACCATGGCGTTATGGTATATATCTGTCATGATCTGATTGAACGTTTATTGCACTCTAGTAAGTCGTACACCATAAACTATAGTTCACCTGCCCGTGTAGTTGCATAGAGGACAATATTTAAACTTAATTGGATTACAAAGTACACAGTAAAGATTATAAAAGCATACGATAACAGTAAATCATATTCGTGCAGTAAACAGTCAATATAATCATAGGCTATAGTGAGAATGTATTATAACCCGAATTACTTTAAAAAAACCATTATTTATATATTAATTTATGAATAAACGAGGGCAAACAACAATAGGGTGTTACGAAATATCATTCAATAAACAATTAGTGTTTAATGCCTTAAATATTACTTGAGAGACAAAACTATCTAAGAGGTTTTTCAAAGCATTCTCAACAATTATTTTATATCAAAAGCAGTACAAATATATTTTAGCCAAAAGCACAGTCTCTAGTTGGTCACATCAAACTCTTAGAATAGAATAGGATATGATAATAATATTTACATAAGTTTTTTAAACTTTTCAGCTGACTTTATTTGTCTATCCAGACAGAGACATGAGAATATACAAACTACCAAGTATGGAAGAGCCTACGCTCTGTGAGGTAATAAAGTCAGTAGCAGCTAGCGAGTGACAAATCATATTACTAAGTGAACTGCTTGAATGGACGAATTAACAGAGTACATGTTCGGTAAACAGACAGCCATGGATTAGAATCTCCGTCTGAATCTTTGCCGTTTATAAAGATGAGCTTAACTTACCTAATCTGACACAAGAACCACAAAAATTACTACATTATAAATTCTGAATAAATATGAATATATTATTAGTATGTCGCTCCGATTCATCAGTGCCGAAGAGAAAACTATACTTTACATCCAGTTGAAAATGTAGGAATAGAAATCAGACATAATTTTTTAGTCTTAGTCTACTGGCGTCTTCCTAAACGGTTCTTAAGAGTCTTACTTGACTTCGTGTACTATTGCAATAAAGTGATACAACATTTAGCAACTCAGTAGCACATATAAATAAATCAAAAACATCAACGATAAATTAATTACTAGACATAGAATCAACCGAATAATAACATAAACACACCGAGTCTTTCCAAATTTACAAGTTACAGCAGAAAATTGCATTTCTAAACTCCAATTAAACATAATAGACAATTATTAGAATAATTAAAAAATAGTTTTAGAAATTCATCAAAACTAGTTTAGTATAAATCTAGTCTTCCTGTCATAGGGTGGTACATACATTTCAATAATTCAATAGCTTTCAATATCAGTATTACAAATATTACACATAGCTTAAACTATCAATAATAAAAATCATGAAAAGTTATGCATCCTTCAATTCAAACATTACGCTTAACGATCATTTCACAGTCCGAGGAAGCCTTTATGATCGTCCTGACATACAAACCAATATTAGCTAGAATTCCCTATTGCAGTCTGAAAAAAGCTAAACAAAATACATCGCTGTTTTGATAATGATATCATCATCACCCTCTTCCCTTGAATCCAATTCTAACTAGGGTCGGAATTTTTAAACTTTCCATTCGTTTCAGAAATTTTGTATATATTTTTGGAGCCTAGATGCTCTGCAACCGAAAGACTATTCAGAAGCTGGCATTCTTGGACAATAAATACAAAGCAATAAACAATAAAGAGAGACTAGCCTTTGTTTCTAGGTCAGCAGGTGTCAGTGACATATTCCGAATGAGAAAACAACTTCTCATGGCATAATACACCATTTAAATACAAAACAATATTGCAGAAGGAACACGACATTTCAACACATCTCTAGTATTGACTTGATTACACAAGTATTCAGCAATTAGAAATACCTGGCAAGCCATTCATTCTATTGATACGTTATACAGTGCAGTCTTTTAATCGCTAAGTAGCAGGCAAGTATTGCAAATCCCAATGAACATATTAGCGCTTTGTAGATATCTCAAAAATATAAATACTATTATAAATATGGCTACAAATAAATAAACAGTCTATTAAAATATACAAGAATAATAGACGATAAAATGGTTGAGGCATCGTGTACTAATTCATATTAAAACACGATGCATACAGACACATAACTGACTACACCCAAGATGTTACGAACAGCAAGATTTAAAAACTAAATTTAGCAATTTTCATATGACGAAGCAGGCAACATTTCTGAAAATAAAATGTATAAGGAGCCCGAGCAAACCACCATTCTCGCCCTGACCTACATTACCATCTCGACCTGACCTACATTACTATCTCGCCCTGACCTACATTACTATCTCGCCCTGACCTACATTACTATTTCGATCTGACCTACATTACTATCTCGACCTGACCTACATTACTATCTCGACCTGACCTACATTACTATCTCGCCCTGACCTACATTACTATCTCGACCTGACATACATTACTATCTCGACCTGACATACATTACTATCTCGACCTGACATACATTACTATCTCGACCTGACATACATTATTATCTCGACCTGTCATACATTACTATCTTGCCCTAACATACATTACTATCAAATTCAACTCTGAATGCGACGAAGGACAGTACAAAGCCCACTCAGATATACAAAGCTCAGCCTGATATACAAAGCCCACTCTAATATACAAAGCCCACCCTGTTTTATTATAGAATTCTATTTAACGCTGACTAAGAGTAAAAGCTCTAAGCTCACCCTGCTATATTTCTCTATACATTCTCTATACATATTTACATATATATATATATATATATATATATATATATATATATATATATATATATATATATATATATATATATATATATATATATATATATATATATATATATATATATATATACACATGTATATATATAATATATATATACATGTATAATAATTGTAAAAAAAATAATAATAATAATAATAAAGGTTTAACGTCCGTTTCCTCATCCAGTGATGATATAAGGAACGTCCCCACAGGACACATCACTATATACTATATATATATATATATATATATATATATATATATATATATATATATATATATACACTGTATATATATATATATATATATATATATATATAGTGATTACATATTCCTGTATATATTATATATATATATATATATATTCATATATACAGATATATATATAATATATACTTTTTTTTCTACGCAAACATTTCTCTCTCTCAACAGCCTGACGAGCTCATGGAATCTTCGGTTCTCCTCTCATCAAGATCAGCGAGTAGCGGGGTGAGACTGGTCACGGTGCACTGATGGAGCTCAGGCGTCTGATACTCGAGGTCTGTCTGCCAGGAAGATGCGCTATCGTTCAATGCATCACCGGTACACCACGTCTGATCAGCTCCAGAACTATCTTCTGTGAAAGATTGGCCTGAGGCAGTATTTGTGCTACTCCACAAAGACTTATCTCCCGCTCCAACACTCCAGGGCTGGTGAATCCTATCCGCAGCTGAACACCATGGAGCAGCGTCCACTGGATTGGACCCGGATGGATCCTGGTCGCTTACTATACTACTGGAGAATCTGGATTTCACAGGACACTGTTCGGCGCTGATGATAATATTGTTTGTACTACAAGTGTCGTTTGCCACGGAGCTAGAATTTCTCGAAGAGGTTGAGGTCAAGTCATCTGAGTTCAGATTTGAAGTCCACTTCGGATTCCTGACACTATCCGCTGACTCCACCCCACTGACTGTCGAGTCATCTGACAAACCGACCTCAGTCATCGTTGTCGCTACAGAGTCATTCATTCTCTCATTCATTGACCCAACAACAGCGTTACCATTGTCTCCACACTCAAAACCCGCATTTACACAACTATCAATTCCCTGCTTCGCCGAATACGATCTGCAGAAATCATTTGAAACATGGACTACTGCAACTCCCTCACTTGGACTGCTACAACTTTGACTATCGCACTCAAATGCTCTGTTGCTACTGTAAGAGGGCATTTCGGTCTCACATATATTTTCGAAATGCATTGCAGGCTGCGCTTGTTCCGAGTTGTTCTTTGAGACAGACAGGCTATCTGCCGAACCCACTTCTTCATGAATCTGTTCCAGATTCAAGCACCAGTGAACCTCCTTTCCAGTAGTGGGCGTCTCAACCTGTGTAGCAGTGTAACAGTCCGCCCGATCAGAGGCGTTCACGACAACATCAGCACCAGCGTCATTAGCTGTATCCGCCTCAAAATCATTATTAAACTCTTTTAAATTCATCTCAATGCACTCGTCAATTTTAATCTCCTTTGAACTTTCACCGAAGTCCACAGATTTACCAAAAATTCCCGTAGAGGGGACCACGGGCACAAAAGCGCCCCCGCCGACCCCAATGTTGACGTGACCGCCACTTCGAGACCTCCTGGATACCCGGGGGGTGTCCGATCTATCCTCGGCTGTACCTACAGCTGCTAGCTTGATCTGATTCTGCAGCAACTCGTTCTGGATCTGCTGCTGCTGCTGCTGAAGATTTAAACACTGCCGCAGCAGCTTCTGCTCCTGCTGTCGTCTCTCGGCGGAAGTGGAAAAACTCGGACCTGGAGATGATCCCCTTTCTCCCACGTCATCTACCTCTTCCCCACCCCTACGAGTCCTGCCTCTACCCATGTCTGAACCCATCCGAGTCGAGAAGAAGTTCTCGCCGACTCCAACAGGAGCTGATTTGGAGCAGAGCACCTCAGCGACAGGAGACAAGCGAGGAGTCATGTTTCCCAGTCCCTTAGAGTCTAGACGACACCCGTCCTGCCTCAGGTCGTTGATGGAGTCTCCACACATGCTCCTTAGGGATTCTCTCTCGTCTATCTGACTCGTTGAAAACTGCAAACAGGCGTAACAAAGTCATTCAAACCTATGTCATACAAAGTCATACAAAAGTCATACAAAGTCAAACAAGTCATACAAACGGCGCAACGACAAAACAGGCGCAATAAAGCTCATTAGCCAAAAAGTATATGGATTAGTCATCATCATCATCGTCATCTTCCGTAGAAGTCAAGTTTAATCAGGAACGGAATAAGAATAGACCTTCTCCAATTCTCTCTGTCCCTCACCAATCACAATATACCCGTACCATTCCATTCGTTTAAATTTTTGTAGAAATTTCTGGAGCCTAGGCGCTCACCAATCGAATACGTTGGCTTGGATCTTATTTTTATGTTGCTTTTTACGACAAATGCAGAACACGTTAGGTCTATTCTTCAAGCAACCCGGACACAACAAAGGGAATATGTATCGATCAGTCAATCGATTAAGTGGTCATTAATGTAATAATGGTTTATATTTTATTAGATTACTAATAACCATGGAGAGGAAGGAGGAAATGGGTTTTAAACAAGCATCTGTGCTTCCGAACCCAGTGTGCCGTTATGTTATGTTATACTTATTATGTTTATGTTGTTCTGTTACTATTCTTCCTGTCAAGTGTTGACGAATACTAAAGTTGATATATGTATATATTAAGTAAGTCTAAAGCAATCAATTTGTCAGTCAATTCAGCAATTGATGGATCTATTAGTGTATTAATCAATGAATCAATCGAAGTAGTAATTACATTTACCCGATATTTATGTATATAATTCACTACATCAAAGCCTTTCTGATACGTCAATGAGTTTAAGTAATAGTTAACATAGAACGAGTTACTCTCAACTCCTCTACATTTACTTGCATTGACTGTCAATCTGTACCGATTGTCTACGATGTCATTATTAAAACAAAATTAATTTACAAACTAAATCCAGAACGCAAGAAAACAAACAATCCATCCTTCCTATACCTGGCTGGACGCCAATCCACCTCCGGCGAACAGACTTCCGCCCGGAGTCGTGGGATTCAGGTCCATCCTGGAGCTGTGGTACATGAGCCAGTTGCTCAGTTTCTCCGTGGCTCTGGCAAACACGCTCTGCTGGGTGCGACCGTTGCTCCTATGATACAAGGGTGGAGCCAGTCTACTCTCCCCACCCATTTCTGAATCATGACAACTCTGCAGGCTGGCGTGACTTAGAACGTCTGGAGATAAAACGCTACCACTCATGAGATTTTGGTTGAGGAAGCGAATGGGTTTTGGAGAGGAGGTCGAGGTTGAGATTCGACGGGGCGTGCCGAAACAGGACGGGGCGTGGGACTGGCCCCCCAGAGCCACCCCCTCTTTGATTGTTTCCAGCGTGGTGAGCACCTTCATGCCCTCGTCCGATATTCTACAAGAATACGTAAATATTCATCATCATCATCATCATCATCTCTTAAAAATACGTAAATATTAATTTGTTAAAACGTATTAAGTAAAACTTTCGTAATTACAAAGTTCTACTGTATTAAACAAGGCCCAAATAAAACACCATCGATCGTCATCGCCACTGCCTGGGGCCAGGTTTTATTTGGGCCGATCGATATCGACATCGACATTAGCTTTGTCCCAAACAGATAAACACATTGCAAGAGCTTTATATAGGATTACATTGAACACAACCTTTAGATGCCCGTTATTGCCGATATGTTTTGGTTTTTTAAATGGTTTCCCATTGCCTTACTCAGTAACAGTAGTAACCACTACTACATTGGCAAAAATAAACTCACAGGTTACTTTAAATTCCAATATTCCAATGAAATTCCTAAATTAATGCAAACAAATAGTTCACTAATTATCGGAAATCGAATTTTGATCAAAAAATATCATTAATAAACTATATTTTCAACAATTCGATACATGTATAGTAAAGCCAGAACAAGGCATTAATGATAATTAAACTTTAATGTCTGTTTCCCCTTCCGAGGATGTCAGAAACGTGATATTTGGAATTTAATGGCCGGTTCAAGTCTGACGATGAAGAAACAGTACCATGAAGAAACAGTACCATGAAGAAACAGTACCATGAAGAAACAGTACCACGAAGAAACAGTACCATGAAGAAACAGTACCATGAAGAAACAGTACCACGAAGAAACAGTACCCAGAAGAAACAGTACCACGAAGAAACAGTACCATGAAGAAACAGTACCACGAAGAAACAGTATCACGAAGAAACAGTACCACGAAGAAACTGTACCATGAAGAAACAGTATCACGAAGAAACAGTACCTCAGATAGTTATCTGCAATTTTAGAACAATTAATAGTAATAAAAATAAAGGTTTAACGTCCGTTTCCTCATACAAGGATGATTTCAGGGACGTCATAATAATTAATAAGCTATTAACTATTAAGACATCAGCCTAGCTACCTGATGTCAGCCGTGGAGCCCATGTGAGGCAGAGAAATGCCCTTGACCGAGGACTTGGTGTAGGGCAGGTAGTCCGGAGGAGATTCACCGTAGTACGGATCCTTCACCATGGCAGGAAATTTTCCACACAAATCATCCGCGACTAGAAGAGATATCTGTCGAAGTAGAAACATCATTTGAACTGATTAGCTGGTAAAGCTGGTGAAGCTAAGGTTAAAGTCAGTTTCTTCACTCGAAAGCGATGTCAGTGACGGCGAGCCCAGGATTTGAACCGCGCACATACTGATCCGCGGAAGAGTATCTTATCGACTTCGCCACTGGCTCCAGCCACATCTACATCTTGAGAAGTATACCGCAGTCAAAAACTACTCACATTACACGAGAAGACTCAGAAAAATATTAACATTGCAGCAACATATCGCTTTTATAGAATCGGACCTATTTAATTACTTCCAGCAACGGCACTACAGAAAAAAAGGTAATAGTGTTGTAACTTTAATGTCACGTTTTGAAGTTGCGAACAATATAATATAATATAGCCAGTTGAGATCAGTTAAAGAAAGCAATAGAAATCTGGAATAAGGTAAATATAGAAAGATTAATATGTGCAGTATTTTACAATAAAGACTTATTTAAGATCTTGTAAAATATAAACAACTGAACGAGTTAGTGAATACGTCTGAGTGTTGACCAGGATTCATCATTAGGACAAGGATTCAGCAGTTTCATCAGAACTTGATATATCAAGATGGCTCAGCTAAATACGTTATCAACTGAACAACACACGTGCAGATACTTATAGAAAGAGAGAGAAGAAAGCTGGTAAAGCTAAAGTTAAAGCTAATGATGACGTCAGTTTCCTCATTTGAAAGAGAGATAGCAAACGATGAAACTGACCTGCCAGTTTCTGTCTATGACCCAGCTCAGATCAAAGTCATCGTCATCTTCTCCAAATGGATTTATCAACTGCTCTGCCACCTGGTGATACAAGATTAAAATATTAAAATGATGTAGTAAGTTACCAATTAACAAAAACAAACAAAAGTCAACCTTAAAAAAACAAATAAAAATTTCAAACTTAACGGCAGTTTCGCGTTCTAGAGGATGTATCGGTGACAGGCAAACAATAAGCCCCTCATTAGCGATATTTAAATATCGTTGAATAAACGAAAAATAAAATAGTAGATTGTGAGCATGAATGTGTACCTAGGATTTAACAACAACCAGAACACAAGAGATGTTGACGGGATTTTGAGTCTGACGCTTTCATATCTAACAAAATGTTCTATTACCGCTGGAAACTCAAATAAATACCTGAGTTAATATTAAAGTATGTATTAATCAAAAGCTGGTAAAGCTAATGTTAACGTCAGTTTCCTCACTTCGAAAGCGATGTCAGTGACGGGCGAGCCCAGGATTTGAACCCCGCGCATACTGATCCGCGATCAATCAATCGACCCATCAAGCAATCGATCAATGATAAATCGATCGCAAACTGAATCAATGAGGTAATCATACCTTGAGCCATCCCATATAGAAGAAGAACTGCAAGATGGTAAATATCGGTACATAAAGGTCAATCTCATGACCTTCATATTTCTGCGCCGGATCTAGAAACTGACGACCAAATATGGAGCCGAGGAAGAATACGTAAACAGCCAGCGTTGTCACCTGTCAATCAATCACAACTAGGGTTGTCACCTGTCAATCAATCACAACTAGGATTGTCACCTGTCAATTAATCACAACCAATGTTGTCACCTGTCAATCAATCACAACCAGGATTGTCACCTGTCAATCAATCACAACCAGGATTGTCACCTGTCAATCAATCACAACCAGGATTGTCACCTGTCAATCAATCACAACCAATGTTGTCACCTGCCAATCAAGTACAACAGGGTTGTCACCTGTCAATCAATCACAACCAGGATTGTCACCTGTCAATCAATCACAACCAGGATTGTCACCTGTCAATCAATCACAACCAGGATTGTCACCTGTCAATCAATCACAACCAGGGTTGTCACCTGTCAATCAATCACAACCAGGATTGTCACCTGTCAATCAATCACAACCAGGATTGTCACCTGTCAATCAATCACAACCAGGATTGTCACCTGTCAATCAATCACAACCAGGATTGTCACCTGTCAATCAATCACAACCAGGGTTGTCACCTGTCAATCAATCACAACCAGGATTGTCACCTGTCAATCAATCACAACCAGGATTGTCACCTGTCAATCAATCACAACCAGGATTGTCACCTGTCAATCAATACAACATGTTGTCACCTGTCAATCAATCACAACCAGGATTGTCACCTGTCAATCAATCACAACCAGGATTGTCACCTGTCAATCAATCACAACCAGGATTGTCACCTGTCAATCAATCACAACCAGGATTGTCACCTGTCAATCAATCACAACCAGGGTTGTCACCTGTCAATCAATCACAACCAGGATTGTCACCTGTCAATCAATCACAACCAGGATTGTCACCTGTCAATCAATCACAACCAGGATTGTCACCTGTCAATCAATCACAACCAGGGTTGTCACCTGTCAATCAATCACAACCAGGGTTGTCACCTGTCAATCAATCACAATCAAGGTTGTCACCTACCAATCACAACCAAATGAAGTTTAACACCCAGTTTCTGCAGCTCGACGGCGATATTTATAACGTGAGTTCAACTACATAAGGACAAACCAAACATCTGAAAAATTAAAATACTGCAAGTAAATAAAGATGAGATGGAGTCCGGATGATTCCTAGTACCAAAGTAATACAGTAGTATTCACGACGAATGATTAACCGACTTCTCTAGAGAGTTCCTACTGTCACAACACTATGTAATATTACATTAGTAATATTTAACTTTAACCGGTTAACCAAATGAATTATGTTGAATTACATAAGCTGGATTCAATTAAAATGAAATCATCATTACCTGTGTATAGACGAGAGGTATGCTGATCCAATCATAACAATACAGCATTCCAAGGTTACCTCTGTATTCATTCAATTCCTGCGAATAACAGCAAATATTAAATTACATTTAATTACAAGAAAACGTAAAAATGAATCACTCCTCTCAAACTGACTACTGAATGGATGTTCTAATACATACATTTAGAGATAATTTCTAACTTTAAATAACACCAGCTCTAATTTCTATGCAAAGATGTAAACATCACTCCATCACTAATCCTAAATAAATTGAAAATCTGCCACTACTTCGACCTCTAAGTAACAAAATTAGTGTTGTTAAATGAATAAGAACCACTGTTGCTTAAACCACTGTTGCTTAAACACTGTTGCTTAAACCACTGTTGCTTAAACCACTGTTGCTTAAACACTGTTGCTTAAACACTGTTGCTTAAACACTGTTGCTTAAACACTGTTGCTTAAACACTGTTGCTTAAACACTGTTGCTAAATGAATAAGAAGAAATGAAGTCAGGTTGGACGTCTTAACATTTTTTTATTCCCTAAAGTTACATACAGACAACCGCATGTGTTTCCAAAGTTTCCGTTCCTATGGTTTCTGTTTTTGTAGTTTTCTTTATTTCCTCTTTTTCCCCTCCACGGTTATTAGCAATCGTTGCCCTTTGTTGGCGCATCGATTGAAGCCGGCGCGGATTTAAGAATAACCTTCGATCCCTCTTAGACAGAACCGTACAGAACTCCACCCTTAAGTGTAACAGCGATAGAAAATGGCTGCCAAGCTATACCAATGTGTCAATGAGACGTCTAGTTCTAAGCTAGCATTCCCCTATGAAACACTTACATCGATGAGAGTCTTGAAGAGAAAGTTGTCCTGAATTCTCCCTTGTTTTCGTGCCTCTTTTATCAGATTAGAGCACCATATAAATGGTATCCACCATTTACCATGCGGCGTACTGATCTCATCTATTGCCAAAGCTTCGGCTTTTGTAGTTATACCTACAAAACAACAACAATAATAAAATAGAGATATGGTATGAAATTAATAATGACAAAATCATAGCATTCTTCAAAGCGTCCTTTCATTTAGTTAGACTTTCTCGGAAGAGTATAATATTATATTAGCTTATATTCCTGAAGCAGTACGTTCTCACTTCGAAGGGCATTAGCACTATTATTCGTCAACTTTTTAACTTTTTTTTCAACTTTTTAGTGTTTAACTTTAACAAGAAGAGAGCAGATGTTATATTAACTTATTCCGATAATAATAATAACAATAATAATAATAATAATAATAATAATAATAATAATAATAGAATATAATATTCTAGAATTAACAACAGATTTAAAGAAAAATTGTCAAAAGAAAAGTATGATTTCAAAACCTTGAAACAATGGCATAACTGAAATAGTTTTAGCATGATCATGTGGCACTTGATCGACGATCACGTGACTGTGAGTCACGTGATCGTCCATCATACCATGGGATGCAATACTGCTTGTATAGCAGATCAGACAGTAATTGACAAGTCAGAGGCAACTGATCCGGCGGTAATTGTTCATTAAACAGCCTGGTACCGTTGCGATGAATCTAAATTGGATCATCTCTATGTTGATTGCTGACGTTTCCAGTTAAGTGAATTAATAAATAAAATGAATCCTACTATCAATTGTCAGAAACTGTTTTGGAAACATACAGATTTTAATAAGTTTCACATATTTTAAGAAAAAGCCCAGGGATACAAAAATCAATTTAATAAATAGTTGAAATAACAGATCAAGTATGAAATGACAGAAGATGAAAATTGCAAGAAGAATGAAAAGTATGAGGTCGAATATTTGTTAATCTATATACAGTTAAATAGAATGAGTCATAAATAAACAAAAATAAGCAATTTTAATGACATAATGTTGATAGCTTTATATCTTAGACAGAGGCCAAAATTAGAGAAACGAACGGAATAAGTCATTTTTCATTCATATTCATATATATTCAAATTCATATTTATGAAATATCATTTTGAAAAAGCACCAAGGATTGAAATACACGGTCAGGCGATTAATCGTGTACGAGACTGAGCAACCAATCGGCACATTGCCAGTCTAGAAGACCGGTTCAGGTAAAGTCGTTTTGACAGAATTTGAAGAATAAAAGAAGAATAAAAGAAGAATAAAAGAAGAATAAAAGAAGAATAAAAGAAGAATAAAAGAAGAATAAAAGAAGAATAAAAGAAGAATAAAAGAAGAATAAAAGAAGAATACAAGAAGAATAAAAGAAGAATACAAGAATAATAAAATACACAGACAGGTCGAGAGTGCAAGCCTAGTCTACAAAAGTATGTTTACTTCGAAAGGTGGAAGAAATAAGGAGATTATATTCTGTAATCAATTCTGGCGTGCACCTCAGTCAGGGAGATAGAGAGAACGTAAACTTAATAAATAAAAATTTTAAATCCTGTAGATTAGTAAATAATAAAATATAACCAATAACTCAAAACACAGTTAATTCCTCTCTCGACAATATTTCAGTAGATTGTGAAAATAATTGTAGACTGATTTCTACAAACTTTAATGACTCTTGAAATCATTGAAGTTCAATGATACTTAACTAATAATTGACACTTAATTTTAAGTGTTGACTTTAGATCACAAAAGCAATACGGCACGCAGTCTATTGCAATCTACATTAGCCAGAAGTTATACGACGTCCCTTAAGCCGACCCTTGAGCTTACTTAAGCTTACTGGACATTCGAAATGATACACTAGATGTGCATGTATATAATTATATCTTATCTCTAAATGGTTTATCAGATTTAATTAATAAATTAGATTAATTAATTTAATCTAAATTAATTAATTTAAAAATAATTAATTAGATCAATTAATTAATTAATTATTAATTAAATTGTAAGAGAGCTAGGCAACGCTATAGCGGAATGTGATGACATATCGAAAGCGCAGAAGAAGGAGTATAGAAGTTTCATATAATTAATATTATTAATAAAAATATAATTCATAATAATAATAATACTACTAATAAAGGTTTAACGGCCGTTTCCTTATCCAAGGATGCTGTCAGGGAACATCATAATTAGACAGTAATATCTCGGACATGTACCACATAATATGTACGCTGTACGTATATCTAAGTGTCACTATAAACTGAACACTGATTTAAACATAAGGCATTAAAAGTCATACATATTCATTTTCCAAAACGAAAGGAAAAAGTTCCTCACTCCTCAGAGAGGAGTGGAGAAGGTCTATTCGTGTCACGACTCTAGAAAAACTGGGTTTCAAGGGAAGATGATGGTGATGATGATGATTAAAGTCATACATACTGGCTTGTCATTACACTATAAAGAGTGCTTTAATCTTTAATCTATAAAAAAGTACAAAGCTGCAAAACATTTTTATGAACAAGTAATAGTACAATAACTGAAATCTTCTAAACACACACGTAATTAACATCATTCTTTGTTATAACGAATAGATACTACGCAATTTGCTAATATTGAGGAAATACGTAAATCTTCAAGCAAAAGTACGTAATAGGGAAAAATCTTCCACATTTTCACCTCAACTTTCAAAGCATAACAGTCGGTTATACAACATTTATAGCTCGTATTCCCATGCCCTTCAACTGCCCTTTCGATTGTAGAAACGTTGTTTTAATTTAGCTACAACTTAAAGGTCGACGTTATATGTGCGGCGAACAAATACATGTTGTGTAACAGTTTTAGTACGTGACTGTTGTCTTTAGTATTAGTAACTTATACAGCAACCTTCAAGAGCTTTACTGTATTATACCAAAGACTCTCACATATCACGAGTATACAATACACGGCATTTAAGGAAACTCTAATTATTAAATATAAATTATTTAGTCAATTATAAGGCAGAAATTATAAGAGTCTATGACTTTATCCTACCATATAATCTGCTTTAAAACGGTGAGCAAAATGTACTCACTAATAATAATAATAACAACAATTAGAGTGCTACAGTCGTCAATGACAACATCGAGCACTATTGAGACAAAATCAAGCCGGCGAGCAAAAAAGAAGGTCCAAAAACGGTGCAAATTCCAAAATCCAGAAATTCAGTCCAAATTAACTAAAACAATTCTGTATGTTTACATTTTGTTATGTTAAATAGGCTGCATGTAGCAGTGCATAACTAATGCGCCTTCATATCAACTCATGAGGTTTTGTAATTATTAATTTTAACAGTACGCCTGTATTATAAACAGAGAACATAGAAAGATAACCCGCTGTCATACTACTAGACCTTACAAAAAACAAACTAGAATGCTACTCCGAGAGGAGCGGTTGCTGAAATATGTCGTATTTTAAGGAAGTTTGCAAAAATGATAAAGAAGATAATATTAACGTCAGATCCCTTGATCGAAAGCGATATCAGTGACGGGCGAGCTCAGGATTTGAGCCCCGCATATACTGATCCGCGGTCGATTATGCTACTGACATCGCCACTGGCTACAGCCAAGAGAAAATAATTATGGGAAAATCAAGATTATATATATTCTTTACATAGGAAAATGTAGGCAAAAGGCAGAATTGAGTTACAGGCTAAGGAAACTTAGAAAGACAGACAGATAGACAGACGTAGAGCGAGAGAGAGAGAGTGAGATAAAGAGAGAGAAAGAGATCATTAGTCTTAAAATTAGATTTTTAAATAACAACAAAATACTCTTCTCTGCATACTTTCTCACAATATCTGCTCTGGTCGCCTCACACGTGCCAGAAGCTACTGAAACTCTTTGGCAACAACAAAACAAGGAGTCATTGGCCGTCTAGATCTCATACCATTTTGTCTGTAAACATTATAAGTCCAGGATCCTGGTGAATGGTGCCGTTGTTGTTAAATATAGCAAAACCGGCTGAAACCGGTTCTGCTCTTTGCACTTATGCATGTAAACTTATGATTCAGCAGAGTAATAATAGACCAGAAAGTATCCAAACAGTAACCCTGCAACTCATTTAGGTCAATTAAGAAAACATATCGCTATATAAAATCACAACGGCTTTGACAGCTTTTGTCACTTTCTAAACAGCACAAGAATATATTTGTTATATTGAGATAGGCTCAGAAAGTATTTCACAATATAATGCAGCTATAAATTCGGGCTCAGTTTAAGGTTGATTATACCGGTCCATAGTCGTCATGAAGAAAACCTCCTACCACATCATGAGCTAAATTTATGACACTGCATTTTACAGACAATTATCCTAGACCAGTCACCTTAAACACTAGGCTCAAAAATTAATAGGTCACCTACTGTCACTAATTAACTTCAGCACTAACTAACTTCAACATATTTTTTTGAGTTCTTTCCAGAAGAATCAAATCAAGCAAGAAACTAACTTTCCCAGTTCATAGGCATTTAACATAGGCATTTCCATCAATCAGTAATGCTAGTTCAACAGCCCCACAAAGTCATTTTATTTTACTTTTTTAATTACAAATGTAATCAGATGATGTCAGGGTCATTAGATGATATCAGAGTCACGGAATGATGTCAAGGTCGTCAAATGATCACGATCATCAGATGATGTCATGATCATCAGATGATGTCATGATCATCAGATGATGTCAGGATCATCAGATGATGTCAGGATCATCAGATGATGTCAGGATCATCAGATGATGTCAGGATCATCAGATGATGTCAGGATCATCAGATAATGTTTGGGTCATGTCAGACACTGAAAGCCACCATTTGCAAACATATTTGACCTACCAGCCTCTATCAGGTGCTCCATTGTAGGGAATCGTTTCTTGATTCGTATGCTGGTCGCCTGGAAGACAATGAGGCTGCCCAGAGTCATATACCTCATCAGTGTTCTACGAAACATCTTGCCTTGATCATCGTTGCCTTCTATCATTGTCGTAATATAGTGCGCTATCCTGCGGCATAAAAAATCAATTGAGTACAGAGTTTAGAAATCACCTCGTTGCAATATAGTTACTTCATGCTAGATATCCTCTCTCTTAGTGCACTGCCTACTGGCAGGTCCATGGTATATAACTCCTCTACTCATCTCTATCTACCGCCTTTCTCTTCATGTCCACTTACGAGTTGATCTTTAAATTATATATAACATTCCTTGTGATATACCATTATTCTGGGGGGGGGGGATTCTGCTTATGACGAGATGGGCCCCCTATGCCTTCCTCATCTTCGACTAACATTTACTGGGTAGGGGCGTCACTCCATGATAAAACAATCCTGTTTACCCATCGCTAGATATCCTATGTAAAAAATTTCAAAGTTACTGCAAAGTATAAAGATCCACTCATATGTGGACACGAAGAGGAGAAGGGAAAATAGAGAAGAGTGGAGGCGTTATATACCATGGACCTGCTAGTAGGCAGTGCACTAAGAGAGAGAGACTGCAAAGTGTAGAGTAATTTGTTTCATAAGTTAAAGCACTCTGGTTGCACGCAAAAACGTGTAAGGTTTACATTTTAGTCATACCTGTCACTGCAATTGGTAGCAAAAGATAACTATTTGTTATTTAAATTTTTACTACTATCATTTTATTTAATGTGTAATTAAATGTGCTATGATCATCATTAAACAACCTAATTAACAGCTAAAAGTGATGGTTCTATAAAAATTATGCAACGAGTTTTCATGAAGTGTAAGTGCTTACTGCAGAACACAGTTGACTATGGAAAGGATGTAATTTATGTATATTCAGATGCTATAAAATTATAAACTATAAAGTTTAAACTTTATAAACTATATAAACTTTATAAAGTAGTTAATTAAAGAGCTTACCTGTCTGGCCAGGGTATGTGCATGAACTGACTCCACCATCGCCCAACAACAATGGCCACGTAGAAACCAAGAACAAAAGAGAGCGGGATCAGATTTAGAAAGGTTTCACAGTGTAAGGCAACCTTTTCAAATACCCTGTATATCATAAAGAGAAATAAATATAAAGACATGTGGTAGTAAAAAACTGGTAAAGCTAATGTTAGCGTCAGTTTCCTCACTCGAAAGCGCTGTCAGAGACGGGCAAGCCCAGGCTTTGAACCCGCACATACTGATCCGCAGTCGAGTATCTTACTAATGTCGCTACTGGCTCCAGTAATGCGAATGATAACATATTGGTCATTAATTTAAAGATTTACATTAGTTTTTTTAGCTGAACCATAATATAAAGCCTGAGAGATCGTCACAATACACGGCTCGTTGATTATGTATGAGCTAATTACAAATGCAGGTTCTCCACAGTAATCTAACAAACCATGGGTTACAAGTTAAACATTAGGATATAAATAAAACATATTCTGCTAAACATTCAAGAATTGTATATCCCTGGATAGGATATTTTATATATCTACATAAATAATGAGGCTTTGGTTTGAAGTTGCCATATAATATATATATATATATATATTATATGGCAACTTCAATTTAATTTATATATATATATATAGCCGCGCTGATCTGAGAGTAAAATCTCGGACATTCACTGGACTGGCTACACGGAAAATGGACTAAATTCCTAACGGATATAACATGTGGTATTAAAAGTGATAGATATCAACAAAGTTGATCGTTTCACTATAATGTGCGTTATTATTATTATTATGTTATTTCCTACTAATGCTATCATCTACTTTCTCTCTCTCAGTTTCCCATTTATAGTTACATGAAAATAAATGTACAGCATACAAAATATAAAAAATATACCTTTCATATACAAAATACACGGCATTTTCTTTGAGTGAGCTACATAAATAGACAATTGATAAATTTCATAAGGAATAGAAAGAATAACAGGAAGGGTTACGACTTGCGAGAGAATGGTTTACTAAAACAGGTAATTGAAAGGAAAATGTAGGGAAAAAAGGTCTAAGGAAAAAACTTGGAATACTGGATGATTTGATATCTAATTCGTATGAAGATAAGTGGAGAAAGGCAGAGGACAGGAATATATGGTGGACTTATATGTCACGGACCTGCCTATAGGCAGTGCACTAAGAGAGAGATAGTAGAGAGTTACTTAAATTCAGTTGCATTCTTAAAGGCAAGAAAACGCATAAATGAAAATTTGTTTGAAAATTCAAGAAATGGATAACTCAAGGAAATAAACTTTTATGTACAATTTTTACTTCCTGTCAAAAATATGGAGTCATTAACGAGAACACCATTGTTGTACTCTAGTCTAATGCATCTGCAAAAGCAGTCTCCAAGATTCAAGAGTCTTGATTAATCAAGGATCTCAATTACGACTAACAGATACAAAGAATCTGCTTTTTAAAATACTCACATCTAAAATACGCTTAATTAAGCATTAAGTCGTTAACTAGAAATATAGTAGAATTTATCAAATATAATAAAATATTACTATATTACTGATTGTATTTCAAGACACTAAAACATCAATATCAAAACTCTTGAGATTTATTAAAATAAATTACATACATAAGTAAATATTATACATTTTAATTATTCACACGACTGCTCTATTAAGTCTATTTGAATAAAAACATTTTTGCTAATGTCCATACATCGGCTTCAACTGAAAATTAAAATGAAATTATTTAATACTTTAATTTACCTTTTTTGTGACTCAGTCAATGCAAGACGATAAATGATGCTAAGCAAGGCGTAGAGAAAGCAGAATATGAACATCTCCTTATATAGTAGTTTGTATATACTTCCTTTCCATCTTAGAAGCAACCGAGAAAAGGCACACAATCGTGCATTGGCAACATCTCCTGTGTATGATATGGTCATGTTTTCTTACTGTCTTGACTATTTTTCGACCCTATATCTTTTCGTTAAGAATTCCAGAGTTCTGTCCAGAATCTAGATATAATTATAAGGCTACCGGTATTTATTATCCAGAGGTAAAGAATAATCTTTAACAAACTTCATACGCCTACTTTATTGATTTTAAATTTACGTTAACTCACTAACAGTGTAAAGTCAATTGCTCTTACAAGGAACCCCCTTCTGATTAAATCCTAAGTGATCGCTAGAATTCTATTAGACATTGCCTTAGAAAATGACAACGTACAGTCATTCTAGAATATTGTAGCATCATTAATTATTAAACCAAGTCTTTCGTAGAGACCGTATTAATATTCCTAAAATCTATATATTCTATTTATAAAATCTTACAATTTTCGATGAGAGTAATGAGAGTAAAAATTAGGCAATAAATAAAGTAACAAATTAGGCAGTACTGAGACAAAGAAATACAACGTTTCGCTTCACGCCTGAGATCAGCTGTTCAACTTGTTGTTTACATTAGGACAGGCCACGCCTTCGTCGCCACATGTCAACCAATGAAAGCAGCGAAAATAGTGAAATTTCATTGGCTGGCGCACCAGAGAGAAATACGAAGATTATGCAACTCTGTGGCGCAATTTCAAGATGCGCCATGCAGTTATCAGGGTCGAATATAAAGTTATTGACACTGTTGCTTAAAAAAAGTTACTACGCATTAACGTGAAAGTGAAATGATCAAATATGTTGATATCTATCACTTTTAATGCCACATGTTTAAACCGTTTGGCAATTTAGTTCATTTTTCCTTGTAACATGTCTTAACTTAATTATACTGGTTATGGAAGTCACAAGGACCTGTAACACCACTTTTTTTAATGTAATTTCATACCTCTATACATAGAAACCGTAAAGGGAACAGAAGATACAAACCTTGACAAGTTGATAGGCTTCAAAGGAAGGACATAAGAAAAAACTAAACACTCACCAAAATACCACACACACACATAACCATCTCACATATAAACCTACATACAGGTACACAACTATGCACAAATACACATACATTATGCATCCATGCATGCACACATACATGCACATGCAAACACACACACACATGCACATACACACATACATAAACATACATACACTTATCAAATACTTATATGTATATATATATATATATATATATATATATATATATATATATATATATATATATATATATATATATATATACATACTCCATATCCACATAAATATGTCCATATACACATACATATACATACCCATGCACGCACATATATACATACATACACATACATACATACATACATATATACATATACATACGTACATATATACACATATACACACATATATACACATACATATACACATACACATATACATATTTACATACACATACATATATACAAAACATACACACTTATACATACACATACATATATACACATAGAATACACTCTCACATACACACATCGAACTTACAGACAAAAATATGTCTATATATGTCTAAATATGTCCTATGAATGTCCAAGATTTTACTTTCAGATCAGCTCAAAAATCTTTGGATCAGCTTATCTCATATGAAGCTAACCAGTATTCTCTACCATGTTAATTAATCGAGATATATCTTAGTATAGGCTATTGATATCCTAGCCTTACAATTTTGAGCATTGACAAACGCATTGGCTCAAATCTTTGCATTGCCACTTGACATACCGATGGAGAGAACAATAAAAGCGATGATACACAGCGACTAATACCTGATCTATATGTCAAAATGTATTTTTTGTGTCAAAAAACCCCAAAATAGGTCTCTTACCAAGATTAATTCAGACACTGAATCACCTTAGGTGTCACCAGAGTGACCGATTTAGAAATAGGCACGATGACGAAGATGTTTTTATTTTCATTATGACCGGACATACAAACAAAACATGGAGGCTACCAATGTTTATTTTTCTAGAAAATCGACGTAAAATTTGTAAAGATTCATGTTTTGGTTTCGAGGCTCTTAAACTCCTGCCGGATCTACAATAGCCTACGACTAGGTTGTCGGATTATCGATTGAACAGATCTTGCAGAATCAGCCATATCAATATTCGATACAATGACTTCATCTGAGGAAACTAAGATTATTTATCATATAGACGATGAAGATACTCCGTATCTCATTAAACTTCCAATTGCAGCTGATAAAGTTACTCTCAATGACTTTAAAACTGCACTAAATCGACCTAACTATAAATTTTTCTTCAAGTCTATGGATGATGATTTTGGGTTCGTATTCTTAGAAAGTAAAATTGAAATGTTTTATTCAAATTGATTGTCTTGCAAAAATACTGATAGTAATTTGAGCCTAATTTCAACTCTCTTACGTGCAGTTATTGCACGAACTAATTCTGACATGTCTGACATGTGATTCAGTGTAAAAATTTGTGCTAATTTGACTTATCTAGCACAAGTATTAAATATATTTATAAAAATGATCAACCTTGGGTAGACCAAATTGATAATATATTAATAGCTATACTGGGCTTGTTTAGGACCCGTTTAATCACATTACGTCATGATCACATTAGATTTAGATCCACTCTCATTAACGCTTCTTCCTGTCATTCCTTACTATTTCGTTCCTAGTAAATACCGATTAAAATTTTCTATCTGTAATAGTAAGCTCTTAGCTGATAATATATAATGCAGTCTACAGTACATGTCATATGTTTGAAATGCAACTGGATATGTCTGTTCTATTGTGTATTTTAAAATATAATTAATTATAATAATTATTTATTGAAACTCAGTGGCAGTAAGGTGTAACACAACAATGCGTTGACTAATTTAATTAGTTTGAAGGAAATGATTTCTCTGTATTTTGCAATGAATTATATATTGTTAGTATTTTAACTATTCTTGCAGCGTTGTCAAAGAGGAATTAATAGACGATGAAGCAAAATTGCCCTGCTTCAACGGTCGTGTGGTATCATGGGTAAGCGCACTTAATTTGATTTAGCTTAAATGAGAAATAAAATTGCAACATTAATAAAAAAAATTCCCTGAGCTGTAAAGGGCCCTGGGCTAAAAAATGAGATATAAGAGACTTTATTTAATTACAATTTTCAAAGCGAAGCGAATAAAATAATTCCTCGACACTCTGGGAAGCCACATTAGCCAAAGTGCCACAGAAACAGACTGCATTGAATCGCTGGAGAGCAATAGTCAGTCGCTGCCAAAGAAAAGCTTTCTCATGTTGATCACCACCAGTAATGGCACTGGTCCTCTTGCCTATTTCGTCAGTAAAGTCTGATGCAACAGAGTTGATGGGGTCCAGGGTCTCATAGGTAACATTAAATAATTATTTGAATATTATAAATCTGTAAGAAAATTGTCCTTTACATGGTATTTAGATTTTATGTATATTGAAAGTTAGCAGCAGCTTCTTTGATAGATTGATTGACATAGAGCTAGTGACAGCAGAGAGGAGCTACCTCTATCTTATTGGTTGATTGGCATACAGCTAGTGACAGCAGAGAGCAGCTGCCTATATTTGATTGGTTGATGTGCATACAGCTAGTGACAGCTGCCTTTATTTTATTGGTTGATATGCATACAGCTAGTGACAGCAGAGAGCAGCAGCCATTCTTCAGACACTCCCACACCTGGGTTAGGGAGTGGAGGGGATATTAATAAAGTTGGGGGAGGGTCTGATGGTGGGGGCAATTCTAAAGAAAGAGTGGGAGGGATCGGTGATAGCCGCCCCCCTTCATTCCAGTATGTAAAAACTTAGTAATAATATTTTGTTATTGTCATTAGATATACTTTTAATTAAGACTGGTGTAATAATTTATTTCTTTATTTGGCTAAAGAATTAATCGTAAAATCTTGAAAATATTACTTGTTTCAGTATTAATTGTCATTACTAAAACTAAAATCTAATCTATCTATCAATCTTCTTCTTCTTCAATGCACTGTCAAGTGGCAGATTCAAGGTACATATTCATACTCAAAGTCTGTTTTCTCGCTCCATTAGAAAACTTCCCAGATCAACAAGCCAATCCTTTCACAAAGTCTATACCTTATGCCTTATCCATACCTTATGTATATTGAATGTCTCAATAGCGTAGGGGTAACGTCATGAAGCTTTAAATGACAGATCTTGAGGTGAATTGAACCCTCGTGGGTTCGAATCCCAGCCGCGCTGATCTGAGAGTAAAATCTCGGGCATTCACTGGACTGGTTATACGGAAAATGGACTAAATTGCCTAACGGTTTAAACATGTGGTATTAAAAAGTGATAGATATCGACATAGTTGATCATATCACTATAATGCGTGTTTACTGTTTATGTAGCCTATAGCTTGGGAAAAGTGGCTTTTGAGGTAGTTTCCCGTTGCCTTCCTCAGTTAGGTGGATTAATTACCATTTAATCCTGTGGGGAAATATTTCATGATGAGGTGGGTCCCCTCTAGTCATCCTCAGCTCCTGCCTTTAGTCGCCTCTTACGTACACGCGGCAGATTTTTTGTGGCTGCCCTATTCTGCAGTGGTCCAACCACACCCGAGCACAATACGGGGATCAATCTATAATAATAATAATGACATTATCAAGCATGAGGATCGGTGTGATATAAATTAAATCTAAAACTAAAATCTAATCCATCTATCAATCTTTAATAATATTAATGATATTATGAATAATAATAATAATATTAATATTATGATGTTTAATCTATCCTTTAATCCCAGGATGTTGAGAGTTTTTTTAAATCGGCGCCGACTGCAATTAAAGTGCCATCAAAAGGCAACGATTACTAATAACTTTGGAGAGGGGAAAGTGGAAATGGGCCTTTAACAAACATCTGTGCTTCCTGACCCAGTGTGCCGTTATGTTATGTTGTGTTAGTCTGTAAGGCTGCACTAGTTAAAAATAAGAGAACTGCTACAATAAATATAAACACTCTTTTTAATGTTATTTGAGTTAACATAATCAATCTACCCTGACCATTTTTGATCACTGGACTGGCTTTCGTTTAGGACCTTACTTCTCCTCGGCACATTTCTTTTGCAGATTGGTCTGGGTGAATTGATCTGTATTGAAGTGTGCTGTGGGGATGTCCCTGACATCATCCTTGGATGAGGAAACGGTTGTTAAACCTTTATTATTATTATTATTATTAAATGATATTCAATGTGTTTCAGTCCTGCAGCGTCGACTATCACCGATCATGACAACACGTATGATTTCCACACAACGGACTCCGAGTCTCATCTTGCTTCCCGCCGGCCTTCTGGTACGTAACCCTTTATAAGACCTGACTTATACAGTAACTCAAGAGCTTAGAGTATCAGCGTATGTTATCAACAGTATGTCCATTTCTTGTCTAATGTCAGTGACAAGGCAAACAATGTTGCTCCCTTCACAAGTTAATCCCATTCACAAAGTCTATGCCTTATCCAAACCTTATGTAGCCTATAGCTTGGGAAAAGTGTGTCTTCAGAGGTGGTTTCCCATTGCCTTCTTCAGTTAGGTGGATTAATTACCATTTAATCCTGGGGGACAATATGTCATGGTGAGGTGGGTCCCCTCTTGCCATCCTCAGCTCCTGCATTAGTTGCCTCTTATGTACATGTAGCGGATTGTTTGCGGTTGCTCTATTCTACAGTGGTCCAATCACACCCGAGCACAACATGGGGACAATATAATCTTCTTATTTCATAGGTGGCGCTAGAGGACCGGACAGAATGCAGCCGCCTAAATATGCCGGTGGCGTGCACGCAATGTATCGACACGGCGGCCACGACACTTACGATGCAGCATCTTCCGTCATGACCAGCACGGACCTCGACTCCGTCAGCATGATCGACTCAGAGGACACTCGAAGCAGGTGCGTGTGATTGCCTTTTTTTCTCTCTCTCTGTAATCTTGTGCCAAGTGACATGTCCAATATACGTATTCATAATCATTGTGGAGCATAGATTTTATTTGTTATATATTTAGTGCTCGATGTTGTCATTGATGACTGCAGCACTCTAATTGTTGTTGGTATTATTTATAGAATGGTTTAACTGATTTTTCAGGAAGAGCTATATTTGACAGTAAAATCTGTGTTTGGAAAATAAAATAGTTTTTATGCCATGTGAGATTCTGTAGCCTTTTATCAGTAGGAGTTTTTAATTATCTGTACTGATACATCGTAGCGATAGTGGATATCCGTGAAACTATTAATACTCATAATAATATAATATTGGTAACATAATAGTATAATAGGAATATTTCATTTTTATTAATTTATTGATTTTATAGCCTTGTGTAGAGAGAAAATTTATTGTAATTTAGTACTTATAGTGAAGACTGTAGGTTTTATGATGCTATGGAACTGTCTTTATTGTTGTTGCTTGTGACGATATAATGACTGTAGGGCAATTCCACGAAAACAGAGCCAACATATGAAATTATAAAAAGCATATTATTATCAATGAAAAATGTTTGTCTAGCTCAAAATTTCATGCAGATTCCAAATATGTAATGTATTGTATTATATGTATAATAAGTAATGTATTTAAGTGGCCAGAGAAAGAAGATGTAGAGTCTGTTGCCAAGGAGGATATAATTCGACATTTAATGGAGCCTCAGACAGATCGTCGGGACTGCTGCTGTTTTCAGATCACATTGTTGCAAGATACAACACTGAATAATTAAATCCTTTTCAGAAAGGATCTAAGACTGCATATATTGCATTGAACATTAGATTTAGTTGCAAGCTTTGCCTCAGTTGAGTGCTAAACCTTCAGCAGTTCTCGGTTTTCACAGAGTGTAATTCCGTTACTACTTTTGTAATTCCGTTACCAGTCTAAGAATCAATTTTTTAAAAATTAAATGATGTAATTTAAAAATAAAATGCCTTAAATGAATAATGATAATACGCTCAGCAACATGTATTTAGGACACATCTATGGGATTTAACAATTTAAGGAGTTTACATAGTGAAAACTGTGACCCTCAATATGAAGAACTTTCTAACGTAATTCCGTTACCACAATGTGGCGCCCCCTAGTGAACACAAATATTGTAATATTAAAAATCTATATTGGTACAGTATTAGTACGGGACGCTTGGTTATCCATGAAATTAAAATTTTAAACAAATCTTAAAATTTAGTTGTTATTTAGTCAGTTGTAATTTGAAAAACTGTACAAATTGTAATTCCGTTACCGTGGAATTGCCCTGTAGGTTTTATGGGTTTTATGATGCTGTAGAACTCTCTTTATTGTTTTTGCTTGTAATGATAATTATGACTGTAGGTTTTATGACACTATAGAACTGTCTTTGTTGTTGTTGCTGTAATGATAATTATGACCGTAGGTTTTATGACGCTATGTCTTTATTGTTGTTGCTGTTAATGATAATAATGACTGTAGGTTTTCTGGTATGACGGGAACAACCAATCAGTCATCAGTATATGGTAGGAATAGGCAACGAAGGTTTAGACACAAGAGGATGCCGGCCATCAGTCAGGTAAAGATCAGCATTTAAATCAATCAATCAACATATGTAGTAAATATATTTGAAATAAGAGAATATTTGATACCGGGCTATAAGACTAACATTTAATTAATTAATTAATTAATTATCTACTGTGTCTGATTTCAGTCCTTCTGTGAATTTTTGGTTCTGTTTATTTTACTCTGTTGATGCTTTGACTGTTATAACATAAATAACATGACAAATTGCATGGAGCGCACCTAATGTGCGTATTATTGTTATTACTAGTATTATTACTATTATTACTATTACCATTATCAAAATTATGTAGATGGGCATTATTATTTTAATGACCATTTTAATGCAAATGTATGTTATTTTTCTTATAATTGTGAAATGTACATTAAGCACATATTATGCTGTATTGTATTTTCTTGCATGTTACTGTATTGTATTGCGGTGAATTGTATTGTATATATTAGGTTGTATTTGTGTAGGCATCCTCGTTCAGCAGTATTACAGATTCAACCATGTCTCTGAACATTGTCACAGTCACTCTGAACATGGGTGAGATCTTCTTTCTCTTATTTGTTTAATAATTCTTTTGCTTTCTACTAATAATTGCACATAAGAGTAAGTAAATCAATATAAAACACTAGTAATAGTAATGACACATTACACACATTAATAAATATAAATATATAAATACACACATTATTAAATATAAATATATAAATACACACATTATTAAATATAAATATATAAATACACACATTATTAAACTGTAGTATGATATTCCAATCAGAATAGTGAGAAGAACATGGGTATATATATATATATATATATATATATATATATATATATATATATAAAAAGGGTATATATATATATATATATAAATATATATATATGCTTCTTTTTTCGTCATCATCTGACAGGAGAAAAACAAAAATTAAAATCAATAAGAACTCAATGCCAATATTGCATAAGTAAATCGAAGGAGTAAGTAAATCGACATAAACCACCAATTATAATAATGATATTACACTTATACTTTATGATTTTCCAATCAGAATAGTGAGAACAAGTTATACCACTACAAGTGATTTGTCGGCAATGATTTGATCGACATTTCACATTATTTACTGTTGTAATAAATAACAATAAAGACTCTCTCTGACTAAGATTCTCGACTGCGGATCAGTATATGCTGGGTTCTAATTCTGGGCTCGCCTGTCACTGTCATCGCTTTCGAATGAGGAAACTGACGTTAGCCGTAGCTTTACCAGCTTTTTATTGGTTATCCCTACCTGGGATTGTTTGAATGATTGACGTTTAAATACTTTGTCCATTGTTTTGCTTGAATGATTCACTGATTAATTGATTAATGACTTAAAGTGGATTGATTGATTGTGGTTTTCTGTGCAGATGCTGTCAGTTTCTTAGGCATCAGTATTGTGGGACAGACTGACAAAGGTGGTGATGGTGGAATCTACGTCGGCTCTATAATGAAAGGGTTCGTGTTGTGTAAACTGTAATCTTCTTTTTCTTCTTAGTGCACTGTCTACTGACAGGTCCATGGTATATAACGCCTCCACTCTTCTTGACTTCCTCTTTCCTCTTCGTGTCAATATATGAGTAGGTCTTTAAATAATCGAACATACCTAATCTCTGCCAGGCCTCTTTTTCCTTGCATTCTACCTTCTATGACCTCTTTTAATAGACCTTCCCCCCTTAGAATATGTTTATCCAACTCTTCTTCCTATTTCTTAATACATTTATCAACTATCTATCTGTACCAACTCTCTCCAGAACTTCCTCATTTGTAAGTAGTATAGCTGATTAAACTGTAGTATAGCTGATTTATTGGCTCCCAGTTTGTTGTGCCTTGAATAGATTTGAAGGAAGCTGACCTGTGAAAGTAATAACCACATCAATAGTGATTGCTTGAGAACATTATCAATTGAGCTGTAATATGTTATATTTGTGTTCTGTTCAACGGCTTTTATGGTGCTGTTGTTAAATAAATACCTTCTCAGTTTTAATTCTCTTCCTTTGAATTTCAAAGACGATATTATATAATAGGTTAAAGTTGAATGATTTAGCTTTTACTTATATAATGACAGATTATCATTCTATCTGACAATCAACCTTGACAGATTGCAGCGATCACTGGCGGAGCTGTAGCCTGATGATATAGGCGGTGAAAGGTTTAGTTTTAACTGTTGATTGATTGATTGAGTGATTGATTGATCGTAGAGGAGCTGTGGCACAGGACGGGCGCATAGAGCCTGGTGATATTATTACTTTGATAGATTGATTAACTGATTGATTGATTGATGATTGATTGATTGATTGTAGAGGAGTGTGGCACAGGATGGATGCATAGAGCCTGGTCATATTATTACTTTGATTGATTGATAGATTGATTGATTGCTTGATTAATTGATAGATTGATTGATTGATTGCTTGATTGATTGATCGTAGAGGAGCCATGGTGGGCGCATAGAGCCTGGTGATATTATTATGTTGATTGATTGATTGACTGATTGATTGATTGACTGATTGATTGATTGATTGATCATAGAGGAGCTGTGGCACAGGATGGACGCATAGAGCCTGATGATATCATTATATAGATTGACTGATTGATTGATTGACTGTGATTGATGATTTGATTGATTGATTGATTGATTGATTATAGAGGAGCTGTATCACAGGATGGACGCATAGAGCCTGATGATATGATTATATAGATTGATTGATTGATTGATTAATTGATTGATTATAGAGGAGCAGTGGCACAGGATGGACGCATAGAGCCTGGTGATATTATTATTTTGATTAATTGATTAATTGATTGATTGATTGATTGATCATAGAGGAGCAGTGGCACAGGACGGGAGGATAGAACCTGGTGATATGATACTGGAGGTGAACGGGATTTGTTTTGAGGACATGTCTAACGACGAGGCTGTGAGAACCCTAAGAGCAGCGGCTCAGAGACCTGGGTACGTACTGATTGATTATAGGAATTACTATATGATTGATTATAGATGATTGATTATAGATGATTAATTATAGAGACCTGGGTACGTACTGATTGATTATAGGAATTATTATACGATTGTTATAGATGATTGATTATAGATGATTGATTATAGATGATTGATTATAGATGATTGATTATAGATGATTGATTATAGATGATTGATTATAGAGGATTGATTACAGATGATTAATTATAGAGACCTGGGTACGTACTGATTGATTATATGAAGCAGAGGATCAAAAGCGTTGTTTGGAGTAATTTAAATTACTCGTCCAAAGTCTAAAGGCATATTAAGAAGATTTATAAACTCTTTGTGACACCTAGGAAACACGTCGCTGCCTTGTAAATTTTGGATGATAATAATAATATGTAGAAACTTGTTAAAATGAACTTTAACCAAATTGAATGCATGCTGAATTGATACTCATATAGCATTGTTCCTAATTGGTTGCGCCAGGAACACTGTGCCATAGCTATATTGCTTGAGCCTCCGGCTGAGCAATTGCCGATGTGCTTTCAGGCTATGACGCTGGGCTCTAAATCCATCTTTATGAGATGTGCTTTATGTATTTTTCTGTGTATTTTTTATGCATTTTAAAATAATTTTGTCACAGCCTCTGTGTGTTATATTATACATTTTATATCTTGAATCTGCTACGTCACTAATAAGAATTGGAAAGAAATTAATATATGTTATTAAGATCTGAACAGAATGCCACCGTTGCTTTGTCGGTAACTAAAATTGTTTTCCCAACAAAATATTGACACCGAATAATAATATTTGCCCATTCTTCTGATAATAATTCTAAAAAGTTTACATTCTGGTCGGCTTGGCAGAGAATTGATTCCAGTACCTCAGGAACAGCCCTTTTAAAACTTCATGATGTTACTTGTCGTTCTGTGACTAGCGACATCTGTAAAAAAAAAAAAAAAATATTAAATGTTAAATCGTTTGGAAATGAAAACCCTCAAAAACAAACAAGTTAGAAGAATTTTATGTAAAGGATATTAGAAGCATGTTTCTTTAACTCCCTTTACTTTGGACTGAATTTCTGGATTTTGGAATTTGCACCGTTTTTGAACCTTTTTTTGCTCGCCGGCTTGATTTTGTCTTAATAGTGCTCTATGTTGTCATTGATAACTGTAGCACTCTAATTGTTGTTGTTGTTGTTGTTGTTGTTGTTAGGATTGAGATGTCTGAAACGATTTATTTATGATTTTAGGAAGAGGATTTTAAACATATAAAAGAGACTAAGATTAAATTAAATTAAATAGAAAAATGTCAAAAAGTAAAATTACAGCCTACTAGGCGTCATACTTAATTGTATGACATGAGTAGCGATAACATCATCAGTATATTCGTAATTTAACTCTACTGTATATTTTGCACTGTATATTTCATACTGCATACTTTGTACTGTATATTTTTTGCTGTGTATTGTGTACTGTATATTTTGTACTACATGTACATATTTTATACTGTATCTTTTGAACTGTACTTATTGTACTGTATATTTTGTACTGTATATTTTGTACTATATATTTCGTACTGTATATTTATGCTGTATATTTTGTACGATATATTTTCTACTGTATATTTTATACTGCATACTTTATATTGTATATTTGTATTGTATAATTTTACTATATATTTTGTATTGTATATTTTGTACTGTATATTTTTTGTATTGTATATTTTGTACTGTATATTTTGTACTGTATATTTTGTACTGTATATTTTGTATTGTATATTTTGTACTGTATATTTTTTATTGTATATTTTGTACTGTATATTTTATGCTGTATATTTTGTACTGTATATTTTATGCTGAATATTTTCTAGGCCTGTGACCCTGGTAGTGGCTAAATGCTGGGAGTCAGCCCCCCCTCAGAACTATCAGCTGGCCCCTCGGCAGGAGCCCGTCAGGCCCATAGACCCCTCAGCCTGGGTGGCCCATACTGAGGCCGTCCAGGCCATGTATGGGCGAATGGGCCCCCCGCCCTCCATCGTGGGGGGTATTGCACCTTCAGCCCCCCCTGTGCCGCCCATGGGTTTGATGGGGGTGACCGGAAACTCTAACATGCCGACTATACATGAGACTTCTGGATGTAAGTTATTTTATTTCTGCAGTGAACGGAATTCTTATTGATTGATTGATTAATTGATTGAACTGATGTTGTCTGTGTCAATGTACACAGTGAACTGATGTTGTCTGTTTCTGTTTCACAGGGAATTGCTGGTGTTCAAAGCATTTTCGCTTATAAATTTCATAAAAAATTATGCCTGTACATTTGGAACGTGCGTCATATGTTAACCTTTATAAGTTGTTTTTATTCTGTCTTATTTACATATGATCTTTGTATAAAACGAGAAACACCCCATTTTATCGTAGTGAATTAAAATAAAAATACTGTTTAAATCATGATATAACATAAGCTTATATCAAGCAACCGCTGTTTGATATATGGGAATGAATACTTATGATTCAATTTGAAATGGAGTATTGGGTTAATGATTTTTTATTTATTTATGTACATATTTAAATCATCATCGTCATCTTCTTCCCTCAAATCCCAGTCTAACTAGGGTTGGGACATGAATAGACCTTCTCCAATCCTCTCTGTCTTACAACATATCATCAATCTGTTCCCTAGTTTTCATGTCCTTATTAATCACCGCATCCCACGTCAGTTGTGGTCTACCTCTCTCTAGCTTAACAGCCAGCCCTTTCATGCATATACATATTTATTCTGTAAAGCTGTGAAAAATTACTTCTGCATTATGGCATAACGGTTATTCACTGAGCTGCATCTATACAGAGCAAGCTTTCATTATTTAGCTTTCATTTTCATTGAGTGCCTGTTTATTTATATTCCATTGAAACAGATGATACGAATGCGCTGGGAGGTTACTCTACGATTACATCAAGTGCCACTCTGAATTCACATAAGTGTAAGTACATTCCTCCATACTGATCTAGATGATATGTTGATCCTTTTCATACTTCTACTGTGTCTATTTTTACAGCAATTATATTCATTGTATTGTCTTTTACTTCAGTATTGTCTTTTTTAATTTTTATGATTATTGTTATTTATATTGTTGGAATTAGGCTTTTACTTTTGCCTCTTGATATATTTGAATTAATATCTTTTTGCTAGACAGGTAATTATAATTAATTTAAACTGAATATTCTACCGTATACAACGAATTCTGTTTAAAGAAGTTTAGATGCATACATTATTTATTATAAACGAACAGCCTGACCCTAGTAAAACTGGGAATCAAAGGAAGATGATGATGAAACAGACAGCCAATCAGATTCTTCAGATCTTAGTGTAACGTAGTTGCCAAGCTATGGCCCATTGCTGGACTCAATACTGTTAGGACTGTTAAGTACAATACCGTTTAGACTTGGCCATCTCGTTTTAAATGATAATAAATGTTGCTAATATGAGCTTAATATATCTTTATTTTTGAATATATGTCTAAAGCAGTAGTTCGCAATGATTTTGTTTATACAGCGGCTGTGCCAGATCTTCAGCTGTCGGTACGTTCAGACCCTGCGACCATAGTGAGAGCAATGGCTCTGCCAGACAGCGGACTGGAGATAAGAGAGAGGATATGGCTGAAGATAACCATTCCCAGTGCTTTTATTGGTTAGCCTACTTCACTCGCGAATTCATAGACTTATAAAGATTGGTGCAGTGTTTATTAGGTTTATTTTAGTAGTAAATACTGTCAGGTTTTAATGTATTATTCTTTATAGGTACTGATTAATTTTTTATCCTGTGCTAAAAAAGGTTTGAAGTTTTATTTTTTCGTAGGAGTAATATATCTGAAAGTAAGATGCTAATCCTTAACTGGCTGAGATTTGAATTGCTGGTCCTCTGCTGTTTGGCACTGCTTTATAGACATTCAACTGTCTAACTGGAACGTACAATCTGAATAATTGTTTCCAAGTGAACTCAGTATATCCAAAATTAGTCTAAAGGACTTGTTTTAATCCACGAGACAAACAGAAAGTTATATGTTGTTGGCCAGCGTTGTTTCCAGTGTTGTTTCCAGTGTTGTTTCCAGTGTTGTTTCCAGTGTTGTTTCCAATGATGTTTCCAGTGTTGTTTCCATTGTTGTTTCCAGTGTTGTTTCCAATGCTTGCTGTCGGTGTTCAATCAATCAATCCATCAATAAAAATTTAATATCCGGTTCCTCGCCATAAGGCAATGTCAGGGACGTCTCTTGCAAACTCTACATAAACAGGCGCCAAAGCACCTCGCGATGACGACTGAGTACACAGAGACCACAAGAGAAAGCTAGATCAAAGCAGTGCAAGTCCATGATCCAAGGCAAGCGGGTCAAAATTTTGACCTATGGCGAAAAGAGATGGGTTTTTAGTTTGCCAAGGAAAGTACAACACAATGGCGCAGAATGGCGTCTATTCATAGATTAACCAACAGCTCTTCTAGATGTCTAATGTCCTTTCTTGCATTATGTAGGTTCGGACCTCGTCAGTTGGTTACTGAATCACGTAGAAGGGTTTTCGGAGAGACGTGAAGCCAAGAAATACGCGTGTAACCTGCTGAAGACCGGCTACATACGTCACACAGTCAACAAGCTGTCGTTCAGCGAACAGTGCTACTACACCGTAGCTACAGAGCACATGCCCAGAAATAACATCACTAACGGTTAGTCTTACGTCATACGCAGTACTTGCGAATAAATTTCTATTAGGCAAATTAGATAGTACAGTATTATGTAATTAAATGTTGCTCTATATTACTATCAAACTTTGTTTATGTCAAGATCAAGTGAAGCGTTTATATCACGGTCATGTGAAGAAATGTTAACATTTTAACGTAAGAAATGTTATTTTAACATAAGAAATGTTTAAACTGTTAGTATTGGCATGATTGCTATAGTTAAATTGTAGATATATTTTTGATTTATAATGATATGTAATTATTATTAAATATCATAAAAATAATTTTGTATATTAATGATTTATACTGTAGGTCTAGTTTAATTATTTCCTCTTATTTCTTAATATAAGCTGATTTTTAATGAATTGGCCATTGGTGCCATTGGTTTTCTGCTAACATTTTGATGACCTTAGCTTCATTGTGCTCAGAAGTCAATAATAATTATTATAATACGAATAATAATAATAACAATAACCTCCGACAATTTCTACAGCGGTGTCATGACTTCGACCAGTCTTCGAGATTGCTTTATAGGTTCCTGGTAGCAACATGATGATGATAGCTAGAGAAACATAATTATCTTTCTGTTGTTGTTGTTAGAAATAAATGGCCTAACACTTGACGACATTGGCTCACTATCGGAGCACGACTCTGGAGAAATGAGACTGTACGATACTTTAGGACCGCCCACTATACCGCCGTGGACTACCACTCAGTACAAGCCGTACACGCCCCCCTACCTGCAGCCTCCGCCCACCAGCTATATGAGCAATACTATTGGTCAGCAACAAGCCCCGCCTCAGTTAGCCCCGCCCTCTATGGGTATGTGCAGCCCGACACAGTATAATTTTTTTAACGATGGAATGAGCCTGGACTCTCAGCTGATAGCCAACGGTGCTGACACCATCAAGAGCAGTTCAGGTACGTCTGTCTGTTGTTATCTCTTATTATTATTGTTATTATTATCTGTTTGTTCTCTAAGTGGTGACCAAGTTATAGAATTATTCTCCTGTTGATTTTATTGAGACAACTATCCTGTTTACGTATAACAATAACAACAATTGGCTGACTGATTGATTGATTGACTGACTGACTGACTGATTGATTGATTGATTGATTGATTTATTGATTGATTGATTACAGGAGAGAGTTCAGCATCAGGCCACAGTCAGGTTAAACTGACAAGCAACTCCAGACCTGCATTTGTTAACAATTTTAATCCAATTTCTTCTGCTTCCTCTACACAAACTTCTGTAACCACGGCAACTGTTGCCCAGACAACTAGCCCAACTAATCAAACGCTGAGTCCTGGGGTGAATGGCCAGTCAAAACTGAGCAATCTTAACCCTGCTTGTGAAAATAGTAAACAGCCGAATTCTGTGAATGGAGCTGGCAATTCTGTTGTTCAGTGACTATCTCAAAAACTTTTATTCTACTCATCGATTTAGAATTTTAGATTGGTGACTGAACCGACGTTTCTATTATCTGCCAAATTCTGACCGCATGTGATAAATTGCAAAGGTTAACGAAAGTTTCAAATCATTTAACAAAAATGAATGAATTTAATGCTTTTGCCAAAATCATTTTAAAGTAATTTACGTTTTGAGTAACTTCACATTTCTGTACCTATATCTACTCAATTTTCGCTCATGATCATCATTTTGAGTCCTTTGCTTGAAAACGTAACTTCTTGATTTACGATATGCTTCTAGGAATAGTAAATGTATAATAATAGTGCAATGTATTATCCATTCCATTTAAGTCTTAATGGGATAGTTTTCTTATTGTGCTAAATAATAGTGCTTGACGTAATTTTTGTTGCCTTCTTGAGTGTAATCTTATTTTGTATTACCCAATAGTGTCATGAACAACCATTGTTTTCAATTACTAACTTAATATTTAATTATATTAATCTCTTGTTGTGGCTTTTGAGCGAAGTTTAACGTATATTTCTCATCACGGGGAGTACAGTAAGAAATGTTTGTACTGGGGACTCAAAAAGTTTAGCATTTTGCTTAATGCTGGAATATTACCAATTGACCATCCAGGCTAGAGCCAGTTGCGAAGTCGGTAAGTTACTCGACCGCGGATCAGTAGGTGCAGGTTTCAAATCCTTGGCTCGCCCGTCACTAACATCGCTTTCGAGTGAGGAAACTGACGTTAACCTTAACTTTTTAGCTGCATCCAAAAGCATCTGATAATATAATTGAATAAATCATTAATTTATAACTAATTAGAGATGACATTCTCGGATACTTTTTATGCGGCATATTTAGAAATGGGATTGTATAAAAAGTTAAAAGTATGCAGAGGATTTAAGTGAGACTGTGGCATATTATAGATATCACTTAGTAGTGCACTAGTGATACTGTAGTGATTGATATTAATATTCTATTAATAGCTATAGTGCAGCAGTACCTAAAGGTGACTACTATCAGAAATCCTCTGTGTGCTTGTTGTAATTTAATTGGATATATTGAATACCTTGTAGTAACCATTCATGATATTATATGCTATGTTTTTATTATGCCTATTATTATTATATATTAAATACTAAAGTATCAGAGTTGTGTGATGTAGAATTGTTTGGCGAAAAAATTTACTATTGCGGCTGTGAGTTAAAAGATACATTGTTTACATCTGCTCTTCTAATATGCATTCAAAAGGTGAAACTGGTGTACTATAAAAGAGTAAACGCGCATTATAGTGAAACTATCAACTATGATGATATCTATCACTTTTAACACCACATGTTTAAACCGTTAGACAATTTAGACCATTTTCAGTGTAACCAGTCTAGTGAATGTCAGAGATTTTACTCTCAGATCAGCACAGGTGGGATTCGAACCCACGAGGGTTCAATTCACCTCAGGATCTGTCATTTAAAGTTCTTGACGTTACCCCTACGATATTAAGACATTATATGATATTATATGGTCATTTGTTACACATGACTTAAAGCAAGTTTTTAAATAGATCGGTTGTATTTGAGTAAATATTTAAATTGATTAATAATTAGAATGATAAATGCTTAGATAGATTATGTTGTACAAACTAAAAACTTCGATGTATTATATTGTAATAAGGATTTTGATGTATTATATTGTATTAATCTTCTAGTTATCCATAACTCTGATATAAACTATGATAGCATAATTGTGAGTGCTGGTGACATGAACTGATCATTGTTCTGCTTAGTTATCTCATTGATCGAACGTGTTTTATTTTTTATTTAAAATTTCAGTCTATTCAAACTAAACTGTTAACTTTATTAATTAAGGCTATGGGGTATTAATTGTGTTAGTGCAAAATTTAAATATTGTAAAATCTAATTATTCTGGTGTTTAATTTTGTTAGAGTTTTGCTAGAATGCTAAGTTAATTTTGATAGTCTTATGTGTTTCTACGCGCTGTGCCCTAAAGATACGAATAGCTCTGATAAATTATCTCTAATTTGTAATATTATACATTTATCTCCGAGATAAAGAATATTTACACTTTGTCTCAGTCATCCACATAAAAAGCTGGTAAAGCTAAGGTTAACGTCAGTTTCCTCACTCGAAAGCGATGTCAGTGACGGGCGAGCCCAGGATTTGAACCCACACCTACTGATCCGCGGTCGAGTATCTTACCGGCTTCGCCACTGGCTCCAGCCATACGAATACATACGAACTTGTCTATGTACAGAATCTATACATAGTTAAAAACGTAAGCTCACTGAAATTAATAATAATAATAATAATAGTATTATTATTATACTAATACAGGTTTACCGTCCATTTCCTCATCCTAAGATAATGTCAGAGACGTCTCTACAGCACACATCACTACATATCAGTTCACCAAACCTATCTGCAAAGACATACTGAAAAGTAGTAAGATTCTAAACGATGCCAGTCCGGTGATCAAAAGATGATCAGGGTAGATGGAGTATGTCTAGGGTTGAAAAAGAGATGTTCTCAAGCCTGCCAGAGAAAGTTGAAAGGGAAGAACTGGAGCAAAGATTAGGAGAAAAAGACTTCCCGTAGAGCAATGTAGTAACTAGTATGCAACATTAAGTAATGTACAGGTTGCTGTGTGCTCCGGGGTTCAGAATCACACTGTTTTTTCTACACATCCCGACACAATCGAGCTGTCGCTACGAAACAGCTTTACTATTATTAGTATCCTGCAATCTCTTCCTTCTATTAAAAGAGGTCATAGAAGGTAGAATGGAAGGAAAAAGAGGCAGAGGCAGGCCGAGATATGGTATGTTGGATGATTTAAAGATCCATTCATATGTGGAATTGAAGAGGAAAGAGTAAGACAGAGAAAGTGGAGGCGTTATATACCATAGACCTGCCAGTAGGCAGTGCATTGTGAGAGAGAGAGGAATCTCTACTAGCTACTAATTATCACTGGTTGAATATCTGAAACTTAATCAAGCTATAAAAATCTATTGTACTTAAATTTCAATTACTTCAATTTTATGACTAGTTTTGTGATGACGCTGATGATGACGAATCATTTCGGTATCCGTTAGCATATTTTCTAGGTTTTGCGAGCAACTGCACTTGTTTTGACTACTCAGGATAGCTTGCCCTAAACTGAACAACTGTATCTTCACGCTGTCTTACCGTTTCATCAGAATACGCTGACATGTTACTGATATATCTATAAAATGTGTAAAAAGTTGAAAAGGTAAAAGTTTAAAGTAAGTTTAAAGTCCAAGTGTAAAAGGTTGAAAGTATACACCATTTGAGGCTCTTTCTTCTTACTCTTGTTGACCACTATGAAATTTTAAATGAATTCAGGTTAAAGTGTATGGACTTTATTTCGTTACAAATATTTATATGCTATGGGGTAATTTGTAGATTCCGGTGTGAGTTCATTGAGATTGTTTTGCATTTATTCGTAGATTTCAATTAAGTATTTAGACCAAGATGCAGCAGAACATTATAACTATTTTATATTTGTTTAATATTGTGGGTTTTAAAGTGATTCTGTAAGCTTGGGATGGTTGGTGTTAGTGGTCCAGTAAAAACTCTGCATAGTGTTGTTGAGTTGAGTACATTTTATACTTTTAATACTTTGTTGTAGAGCTAAGCTTGTGTTTTCTGTTCCTGTTTAGCAATCCATATAGGCCTACTATACCTACTATAATATACCTACTACCTGAAAAATTAAAGATTTTATACTTTATATATATATATATATATATATATATATATATATATATATATATATTATCTTACTATGTGAATTCGATAAAATTTGCAGCAGGACATTAAATGTTAAAGTCAGTTAAAATTTTGCTAAGTTTATTATTATAAAATCTGACTCAGCATTCTCTCTCTCTCTCTCTCTCTCTCTCTCTCTCTCTCTCTCTAGATATGAATTAGAGATGGAAATTTTATGAATTTCCAGAGTTCGGGTTCGGTTCGGTTCGGTGAAAATGAAAGTTCGGTTCGGGTTCGGTTAGCAGTTGACAATTTGAGAGTTCGGTTCGGTTCATTGAAAATGAAAGTTCGGTTCAGGTTCGGTTCTAACAAGGGTTCGGTTCGGGTTCGGCTTGCTTTTCAACTCGCAAGAGCTCGATTCGAGTTCGAAATGGTTTGGTTTGGATAATGTTGCAATTGTTTAGCTTATAATAATCATGGTTATGATAAACATGTTTAAATTGGTTTATGGTAAATATGCTTAAAAATTAATTAAGAATTAATTAATTAAAAATTAAGTCATAATAGCTGCCACATCTTTTCACCTGGGTAAAAATATGACAATGAAAAAAGGAGAGAAATGGTATTTATTCCTGTACATTTCTTAAAATATTGTTAGTTTACCAACAAATGTTCATAATATAGATGATTAGCTTTATTATTGTATCTGAAATATTTTCCTTGATTACAACGAGCAAATAGAATGCTTCATCAATTTTTAAATTTTTATTGTCACAATAGGTCTATACATTAGATATTTTTATAATTAAGTGGAAATGTCTTGACTAAAATGTGATCCACTATTTTATTAAAGATCCATTATTCCACAGAGACAAAGTGCAATTTAGTAACATAAAATGTCAAATAAGGATGATTTAGTAAACACGTGTACTTTCATAGAAAAATTATCATAATATACACCTTTTGCTATCAACTGAGCATTAATAAGCTTCATAATTTACCTTAGGGTTTCAAATTTTAAACTCTCAGATCAATTATGAAGTTACGAAATTAATTATGAAATTATTGCATTGCTATGGTGCAAAGTTATTTACTCCAGATAGTCTTAAAACATATTGAATGTCATATATAATTACATCTGTAAATCTGGCTGCAAAATATTAAGGTAGCACACTAAAATTAGAAAAAATTCATAATTTGAATTTAACCGGAAGAAATCCACCTAGATTTAGTCTAGCATTTTCAGATTTTTATGGGATACTCTCATCACTTGTTTCTCTTTAATGTTAATCTTCATTCCATATTTCAATGACGTATCATTCAGACTATCCATTATCTTCTGTAGGCCCGTCTCGCTTCCCGCTACCATTCCTTTGTACCGCTACCATTTTAAAATTTGTGTCGGAACCAGCCTTACCAGAATATGTGCTGTTAGATACTGTAAGACATGCAAATGCAAAAACTAATATATATTTGTATTGTTCTTACCATCTTTATTTAATGTCAGGCTGGCGAAGAAGAGAGGAACTCAATGAGTTTGGTTCAGTTCGGTTTGGACGAAGTCTGGGTTCGGTTCGGGTTCGGCCAGAGTCTGGGTTCGGGTTCGGTTCGGCCAGAGCCTGGGTTCGGTTCGGGTTCGGTCAAAATTCTAGATTTTAGGGTTCGGTTCGGGTTCGGTTCGATTCCCATCTCTAATATGAATTGTCTACTCTTTCTTTCCAACATTGCTTCTTCAGATCTCTTTCATCTTTTCCATTTGTTTTACTCAGTATTTCCTTTTCATCGCGTTCATCTTCGCCTTCCCATGAACTGCTGCACAGATATCTAAATATCTTTTACTGTAAGTGTATGGCACTTTTCTCTATTGTAATTCAGAGTCTTTGAGGCTTTGACCTTTTTTTTCACTTTGAATATGCACTCAGTACTGGAGTTTGACTTTTATTTCATCAACGAGTATTGGCTGTATACTGTTAGATATTGTCATAGAGAGCGATATCATTCTTATCGTAGCGTTGTTACTATTGAGTTGTAGATGATGATAACAAACTGTAAGTGTTTATTGCGGGCGACTAAATGCTGATAAATGAAAGCAACGCGAAGGTCTGCGATACTGACCTTCATTGACGTGATCTGTATTTATTCTCATTGACTAATATACTTCTGTAGCAGATCATTATATAAGGATTATTTAATGATTTCAGTATTCTACTGTATGGAAGCAGACGCCGAATCTTCGTAGTATTTATAATTCCAAGTTTTGCATTTATTGATTGGCTTCTATTTATGACGTCTACGACCCTGTCATTGCTTTGGAATATGCTTTTATTATTAACCCTCTGTATGCATGTAGTTGTATCAACTTTTGATATCAACTGTTATTATGCACTATCTGAACTGTTTGTAGATGTGTGACAACTGTTGATTACTGGCTTAAACCACGTGATGGTGTGATTAAGTTAACTCTGTTGAATCATGTACAGTTTTAATATAAAGGGCCAATAGCTATTACTAGTGTTATTTTATTAATAAAAGTTCAACTTTTTATTCCCCAATCCTGAGAGATGTTAGGGAAGTCATAATAAAAAAATTAATATAATGATAATAGTGTGATAAAAAGTAAAAAACACGCATTATAGTGAAATGATCAACTATGTCGATATCTATCACTTTTAACACCACATGTTTAAACCGTTAGGCAATTGGGTCCATTTTCCGTGTAACCAGTCCAGTGAATGTCCGAGATTCTACTCTCAGATCAGCGCGGCCGGGATTCGAACCCACGAGGGTTCAATTCACCTCAGGGAGTCAAGGTCTGTCATTTAAAACTTCATGACGTTACCTCCACGCTATTGAGACATTATTGAGATATGATGTAGGGCAGAGAGGATTTGAGACTCTTCGTGTCCCGACGCTAGTTAAACGGGGAATCAAGCTAAGATGATGATGCTGATGAATATATATAATAATAGTAGACAACTAATAGATCATAATGCAAATATTATTAGGCTTAATAAGTTCTGCCACACTCAAATTTGAGGGATAGATCCGAGAGATGATCAACAACAAATAAGTAAAAATCGTTGCTCTCCCGTCACTGACATCGCTTTCGAGTGAGGAAACTGACATTAGGTTTTTTGCCGCAGTTTTGCATGCCCTTGTATAATGACTTTTCGTGACACCTTTAAGTTTTAATCTCTCTAAATTGTCTACTCCGGTGAGAGCCCCTCCATGGTTTGATTCCCGACCCTCTAAATAAGGCACTAGATTTTGTCCTATATGTTCATGTTGGTGCGGATTTGTTATTTACTCACAAACAAAAATTAATCAATAATAATTTAACGTCCGGTTCCTCACCATAAGGCAATGTCAGGGTCGTCAAAATGATAGGAAAGGACATCTCGTGGAGGATGACTCAACGACGTCATATTGGTTTCATTCTATTTCCAATCTGTCGCCTGACTACGACCATATATCGAGCGAGTTCCTTTCAAAGTTTGCCAGAGCTTCGGTATTACTTCCGCTGGTCTTGCTCGATAGCAATAATAAACTATAGAGAGGCAATTTGCTGCGTTTGCTATCTGGTAGCTATAGCATTACGCGCTGGATATTGTATAACCCAAAACATAAACAAACGATATCAGCTACAAGCAGCGGAGGAGTATCTTATTTAGCAGCCAGGTCGCGAGATTTTCCAGCTGATTGGCTTTAAAATTTGTTAGTCATTAGCAAGCTGACTAGTTTAACGGGCAGGATGTTTAACAACCATTTTAAACAACAAACTGATTAGGTTTAGAACAAGATACGTTATTAACCCGTCATTTAACGGACTTTAAAGCTTATATACGATTATAAATTTTAAGCTTATCTCATAAGATTTTCTCTTTAACGCTTATCTCATACGATTATCTCTCAAGCTTATCTCATACGATTATCTCTCTAAAGCTTATCTCATACGATTATCTCTCTAAAGCTTATCTCATACGATTATCTTTCTAAAGCTTATCTCATACGATTATCTCTATAGAGCTTATCTCATACGATTATCTCTTCAAAGAGCTTTTCTCTTACGAATCTCTTCAGAGCTTATCTCATACGATTATCTCTATAAAACTTATCATGCGATTATATCTATGAAACTTATATCATACAAAAATTTTAAAGAGATACTTTTCATAAAAATTATCTCTTTCAAGTCATCTCATATAGGTGGAAATTTTCTTGTAGAGACACAATCTTGGAACATCCGTCATCGAGTCAACAAGCTTGATTTCTTCGGACAGCGTTGCCAACTATAATCTGATGAGCGAGTATGACATCGCATGAGAGAAGGGATAACACTGTCGATCGAGCTGTCTTCCTAAACTAGTGCACAAAACTTAACAAAGATTTCTGATTACTTCAGGTATTGCGGTATTATTTCAAGATCTTAGCTTAGCGGTATGTAATCGAAGCGTCGACTTTAGACGTAAATTATCTGAAAATTATTGAGTGTCCATTTAATTATTTCTGTAATTTGGTTCTGCATTACCAACTCTAGGCACAGATTACTAACAAAAGGCAACGCTTGCCAATAACCATGGAGAGGAATGAAGGTAGTAACGAAAACTACTAAAACAGCACCAAAGAAAGGAAACTGTATAGCATATGCGGCATGTGATGTGTGTAACTATACGGAACCAAGAAAGATCAAGAACATTACATTGATATTAATATTACATTGATATTAATATTACATTGATATTAATATTACATTGATATTAATATTACACTGATATTAATATTACATTGATATTAATATTACATTGATATTAATATTACATTGATATTAATATTACACTGATATTAATATTACATTGATATTAATATTACATTGATATTAATATTACATTGATATTAATATTACATTGATATTAATATTACATTGATATTAAGGACTTAAGCTTGATTTTCTTAGGATATTTTAGGTGATGGTTATAGTTTAGGCCCTTATCTATTTTGTTACTGGAATGTCATAATGGGGTAAGTAGATTTTGAATTTTTACGATCTAGAAAGTTTATATTAAATTAACTATAGCAGCCGCCTATGTCAAGTTAAATGGGATTGCTTTATTTAAAAAGCAGCTTAATTGTAAAATCGTCAAACTTGGCTCAAAATAACTTCATATATTGATCATAGGCTAGGTTAGGTTATAGGCCTATATTGGTGTTGAGCTGTCATCATTAAAAAACTATTTAAAAAATCGTCTATCGCATTCCAAAATAATTTATAAAAACCGTTACATTTGGCTCGTATTTGCTTATACCAATTTCGAGTAACAATATGTATTAAGTAGCCCATCCTGATATAAGTTACTAGTATCACAGCTCTGCATCACAACTAAAGGCCACCCATTTAATTGCTGGACTAACCAAAGATGGGACTAACATAGAGGGTCTATATATTATGAAATAATGGTCTAGTTACTGCAGAGATTAAGATTCATCGTCTTCGTCAATACCTTCCTTAGCTGCAACCACAAATAAGGTAAGGATAATGTTAACGTCAGTTTCTCACTCGAAAGCGATGTCAGTGACGGCGAGTCCAGGATTTGAACACCGCACATACTGATCTGCGGTCGAGTATCTTACCGACATCGCCACTGGCTCCAGAAAGTGGCGATGAGAGTAAGTATATTGTTCTCTATCTACTCTCATGTGTTGCCAGGGTTAGGCCTACTCTTGCTTGCAGTGTAAGACTAGTTCAATGGGTGTAATTCAGCATTGGGACTTGGAAGGGGTGCGGTGCCTACAAGGGTGCTTGCAGTAGGGTGCTTGCAGTGGGGTGCTTGCAGTAGGGTGCTTTCAGTAGGGTGCTTGCTTAACGAGCTGTGACCTGTAGACATGTTGAAACCAATCAAGCGTTATCTACGAGATTTGAGAATCACGCCATCTTGAGAATACGAGTAAATCTAATATACTGCCCTTGACAGAAAGAGCAATGTAAAGCTTATATTGTAAATAAAGTTCCCGTGTTGTGCTCGGTTGTGGTTGCTCTATTCTGTGGTTGCAGAATAGGGCAACCGCAAACAATCTGATTCGTGTACGTAAGAGGCGACTAAGGCAGGACAGGAGCTGAGGATGGCAAGAGGGAACCCACCTCTCCATGAAATATTTTCACACAGGATTAAATGGTAATTAATCCATCAAACTTCGAAAGGCAAAGAGAAACCACATCAGAAGCCATATTTTTCCAAGTTATAGGCTACATAAGGTATGGATAAGGCATAGACTTTGTGAAGGGATTAGCTTGTTGATCTAAGAAATGCTCTTATGGAGCGAGAAAGCAGACTTTGAGTTTGAATATGTACCTTGAATCTGCTTGAACAGCCATTTTGTGAAGGGATTAATTCGTTAATCGATGTAGTGCTCTTTATGAAGTGTGAAAGCACCGTGAGAGTAGGAATATGCAGCTTGGACTTGCTACTAGGCAGAACACTAGAGAGAGAGAGAAAGAGAGAGAGAGAGAGAGAGAGAGAGTGATAGAGAGAGAGACCCATGCAGTGCAACATCTATACGAACCTCTTTAGCATGCACACACTGCACGTATCACGTTCGCTTCTATAATGTTGGACAAAATATTTACGCAAAAGGCTTTGATGCAGAATTGTGCAATTGTAAATGTGACTATCGGGTAAATACAAATAGAAGTTCTGAATGTCAATATGGGTATTAATGAAAATATCGTGAGAGAGAGGGAGAGAGAGAGAAAGAGAGAGAGAGAGAGAGAGTTGTGGTTGCCCTAGAGAGAGAGAGAGAGAGAGAGAGAGAAGGAAGAAATAAAGAGAGGGAGCAAGAGAAAGAGAGAGAGAGAGAGAGAGAAAGAGAGAGAGAGAGTCATCATAAATCTTAGCTCTCATATTGTCCATACGACAATAAAGTAATCATCACTGGGTGGCACAGGAGGTGTGGGGGTCTGTAGGGAGGTTTTCACATGGTCCAACATTGGTCATGGGAAAAGTGAGTAGAGTAGATTTAGCCTAAGTGAAGGAACTATTTGAAAACCACAGTATTTTTATAATTAAGTGAACTATCTATATGTATATCTTTCTTTTTTTCTTTTTTTCTTCTTTTTATATCTCTTATCTTTTTATATCTTTTTATATCTTTTTTATATCTTTTTTTATGTATTATCTATATGTATATCTTTCAAAAACTGCAACTGCTTTATGAAGTGAACTATCTATTTGAAAACCACAGCTTTTTTATAGTTAAGTGAATCACTTTTTCCCTTTGCTATGTTGTTCTTTAAAATACTATATTATTCTGAATCATTTACTTGATTAGGTTTTTATTTTAATTACTTCCTTTTATCCTCTTCCTGAGCGTACGGTTTACTTTTCTTATTTGGCGTAGATAAATGCTCACTGTCAGTTTTCTCTTGATTGCGCAGAAATGCTAATTTGTAAATTATAAAACACACATTTGTTTATGATTTGCAGATGCTAGTGTTCTTTGGATTTAGAATCTATTAAATAATCTTATTCATTCAATGTTATATTTCTTATGTTACTATGTTATATTTATATGCATTATTTTATTCTTACGTGTTTTAGTGTTAATATTGTGTTAATATTGTGTTAATATTGCAACTGAATAAATTAGAAATCGAAAGTTTTTCTAAGGCGTACAACAGTGTCTTCTCAAAAATTTTCCGTACATTTGATAAAAATAATATTTTATATTGTCAGTGGTATTGCGGTTTTTTGCCATTTGATTTATTATGTGAATATCATAGGTTTACATTCCTGCATAATTTAATAATTAATGATAAGTTAAGTGCTAAGCAGCATTTGGACTCTCCCGATTACAATGATTATTTAAACATTAAAAGTAAATTTGCCATAGATAGCTATGACTCTTTGTCGAGTATTCGTTATAAATTCTGGCGTTATTTTAAAAATGCTCTGTTTGAACTATTCTGCAGTTTGTGAACAATTTGAAATTGTTAAACTTTTATGTGCACTTTTTTATATGTATTCTGTTGTGTCACGTTTTTCAATGTAATTGTATATGTGCGTGTTTTCTACCAAGAATTGGTGAATAAAAGATTATATATTGTAGCTGTTTAGAGGACTAGATAATCAATGATAGGGTCTATATTATTATGGTTCTATATGGTGAAACCTGATGTATATCATAATTAAAATTATTTTACTATAAAGGTATAGGCAAGTTTAGCGACTGTTTTCAGCCCTACAGCATGCTGCTCACGAGGAAATAACTTGACTATGTTGATAACCCTAACAAATAATATCGATAAAAATACCAATATAATACCAATAACAAACGATATATGCAGAAATGTAAGGTTAAATATCCAAGGAATAACTTGCATTACCCCTAAATTTACTCAGGATCTCTTTTTCTGCCCTCCCCCACAAATGTTTGCATTCAATCCAATCATCGATGCGGGATTTGTGAGGGAGTTTGAGGCCGGGTGTCCAGTCAATTTCCTCAGTTCTTTAAATGAAAGAATCTGTTTATCTGAGAGAGACGTATTACATAGACATCTCTCTTGTAGACTCACAGCTTATATCTCTCTGTCGTTCTCTGCAGAGATAACTGATTGATTGATTGATAACTGTTTGATTGATTGATAACTGATTGATTGATTGATAACTGATTGATTGATAACTGATTGATTGACGCTCAGTTTTCATATCTACTAGATAATCAACTAGCTAATAACTTAGTATAGTATATAAATATATATATTTATATATATATATATATACATATATATATATATATATATATATATATATATATATATATATATATATATATATATATTAATATAGTAGCTATGTAATTTAAGACGTTTAACGTCCGTTTCTTATTGTATGTTTGCTGTCAGAGACGAAGCGGGGCGGGGTTAAACCCTAGGTCTCCTGATTAAATTCTCTATTAAGCTAACTGACTTGACTAGTATTTTTATTTGGATATATTCTTATATTTTGCGCGGGTTAAAGGATTGACGCGTTTCGGTTCTAACTTTTTACATGAATTAATTCTGAACAAATGCTGCTCTTATTAGAACTAAATTAACTGCTTGCGCTTGTATATAATACTTAAACTCTCCTGTCTTAAAGCATGCAATCAAAGGGTATACGAACTGGCTTTGAACCTTGCACATACTGGTCTACAGTATAAACGAAAAACTTAACTATAGCCTATGCTAGTGGTTTAACGTCCATGCTAGGCTTAGATACTTTCCTGACATATACGTAACATATTACTGTTGTCATGTTTTGGACAAAACTTTAGTGTTTCTTCGATCTCCTTCTTTCTTTGTTTACTGCGGTGGTCAGCTCGATAGGGTACTTCAGTACCCTCTCTGATGACCGTGGTGAGCAAATTTTAGTTTCTGTTTGATGCTGCATATGTTGATTCTCACTTTTGTCTGCTGATTTATCTGTTTTCATAATTATTTGTCAATGTTTGATGAATTTCTAAATAAACATTGTACTACTACTACTGCTACTACTACTACTACTACTACATCATCTTCGAGTGATGAATCTAACGGTAAGTTCTTACTTCTTGTAACTGTTAATTGACGTTTTATATTGCAGTAGATTTTTAGTACATTATCATGCGTATAATAACATTTCGAAGATTAAAATGTAGCAGTCTCACAGCTACAATAATATTATCAGTTTTAGCTTTAGCATATCATACAACAGCAGCGACAACAATTGAGCAACCAGTGACAACATCAGCAACCGTTGTGTCCCAGCAACCAGCAGAACTCTCCGCAGCTGTTTCGAGTGGCACTGGTGCAACAACAGCTGCTGCAACATCAGCTGCTGCAACATCAGCTCTTTTAACCATACACGCTACTAAAAGAATAACCATCAAGCAGTCAGGAGCTGGAGTAGTGCATTCTTCATCAGTCGTATCAGCTCATGATGCAAAAGATGTACCAGCTGCAAAATTGCATGATGGAACAGCCATACCACCTACAAAGGTATATGATGCAACAGCTATACCACCTACAAAGGTGTATGATGCAACAGCTATACCAGCTACAAAGGTGCATAATGAAACAGCTGTACCAACTATAGAAGAGCATGCTAAAATAGCCGTACCAGCTATGAAAGATTATGGTTCAGAAAAGAAGCCTGTCGTAATATCAACAGCAATTGAAGGGACTGTCAAATGGGATTCTAATCTAGCAATAAACAAAGGAGTAGATGTCGTTAATTTAACTTCAACTGGCTTCGATCAAGTTGAGAACTTTGATGAAGGAAAGAACGTTTCAGAGAAAAGTTCTGTTGAATTTTGGCAAAATAATCATACATTTTCTTATTCAGCTGCTAGAAAAGTAATAAACGACCTAACTGTCACGGAAACGGCAAATATGACAGACCATCTAGGACATAATTATTTGACAGATAAATCAACTGAAAAATTATCGGCCAGCAATTATAATTTTGACCGAGAAAAGGCTGATTCTTTTTTTCCAAGGCTGGTCAAAAATAATATAAAATATTATAAAGTTGTAAATATAGGGGACATTCCACTAGAACCCATAGCTAGTCGACTGCGACCAAGAAAATCAGAATTCTTAGCGGAAGAGAACCCGACCTTTGGGACTCAAAGTTCTTGCAAGAAACAAGATGGAGACCATCCATCAAAGGAAATAGAAAGATTCTCTTGTTTTAATACACTACTGGAGGTGGAATGTTCCGCGTGTGAAATGCTAGTCTTTCACTCGGCTAGGTATGGTCGTAATGATACTCGTATATCGTCATACTGTGACGTGCCCTACACACGTTTCTGTGACGTAGACGTCCACTTTCACGTCAGTCGCGCATGCGCAGGACGCAGACGCTGCGCAATTCCGGTGACGTCATCACTTTTTAGGGACCCGTGCGGATACGACGAGTTTCTAAAGGTGTCCTACCTGTGTCTTCCAGGTGTGACTTGTGTCCTATTGTAGATTTATCTCTCTCTCTCTCTCTCTCTCTATCTATCTATCTATCTCTCTCTATACATGTATATATATATATATATATATATATATATATATATATATATATATACATGTATAGAGAGAGATAGATAGATAGAATACAGGATGATGTCAGACGTCATATATATATATATATATATATATATATATATATATATATATATATATATATATATATATGACGTCCCTGACATCATCCTTGTATTAGGAAACGGACAGTAAACCTTTATTGTTATTTTAATATATATATAATGCCTCTACTTATAATAATATAATCATACCTCTACCTTTAGCACTATGTATACAACATAATGGCAGGCCCAACGTTCATATTCTTGAGCATTTTCTCTATCGTTTCTTCCAGGTTGATTACAGCACAAAGTGCGCTGAAACAAACTTTATTATACACTTATCATCTGTGTATGTTACGTATTGCATATTATTTACGTATTGCACATATTTACATGTATTACATCATCATCATCATCATCATCATCTTCATCATCATCATCATCATCATCATCATCGTCGTCATCATCATCATCATCATCATCATCATTTTATATTTTTATATTGTATATTTTATATATTTTTACCGTATATTATATATTTTATATATTTTCTATATGTTTTGTATATAGTTTTATTTTTTACGTTTTCTATATATTTACGTATTGCAGTATCGTCAGTAAACGGTCAATGCCTCGCTGCAGATTCGCTTGTATTGCAACAAGCCCAGAACAATATTGTTTTCATGAAATCCATCGATCCGGATAAAAGGAACATTCTACAGCTCGGTGATAATCTTCTATCCCTGACCGAGGGCTATATATCCAGTCCTAACTATCCGTCTAGGTACGACATGAGATCAACGTGTCGATGGGTTATTCGAGTTCAACCGTCACAAACCATCAGAATTACTCTGCTCCATTTTGAACTGGATGTGCGAAGATCTAACGAGTGCTCTGATTGGCTAGCTGTAGTGACGTCATCGTCAGAAGAAGGCGTGGTCTTGTTTAAAGAGTGTGGCGTGCTAGGTAAGCAAGTTGTGGAGGTGGAGAGTAGAGAGGCATGGATTCAATTCCAGTCTGGGTATTCTGGTCAACCGCAGAGAGGTTTTCTACTGCATTATAGAGGTAGCAATCAGTGTGTGTAGAGGTTGACTAAACATTCTCAGAAAGAAGCTTGTTACATTATTAACATATTATTATATTATGTATAATAGTAGGTATTTTATATAATTTTTTTATATTTTAACATTTCATACTATTGTTTTAATAACTTATTAAGCTCAGAGGTGACTATGCAATAAATGAGTAAAGGTATTGTATATAATATATTATATACATATATATATATATATATATATATATATATATATACTGTATATATATATATATATATATATATATATATATATATATATATATATATATATATATATACGCTATAGCTGTAGGCATCGGATGTCCAGAACTGCCTCCATCAATCCATACGGATCATCAGTACTACTTCAATCCATCAGGACAGCTCCACGTTAACATCACGTGCAGGGAAGGATTTCACTTGCGCCCTGTCCAGGATTCCAACTCTGATGATCCGGATCATGAGAGATCAACGATGTCCATGATCAGCCACTGTACAGGATCAGACTGGGACTCACTGAGTCCTTGTGTCCGTAAGTAGATCAATCCTATTAATCATCCGACTTAATTGTATGGTTTGATTAATCGTAAGATTTGATTAACTGTATGGTTTGATTAATCGTAAGATTTGATTAATTGTATGGTTTTATTAATCGTAAGATTTGATTGATCGTATGGTTTGATTAATCGTATGGTTTGATTGATCGTATGGTTTGATTGATCGTATGGTTTGATTAATCGTAAGATTTGATTAATCGCATAGTTTGATTAATTGTATGATTTGATTAATCGTATTAATCATCTGGATTGATTCATGCCATGTCATGTGATCATCCTGGGGCTGATTCCAGCCAAAGATTTTTCTATGATGTTCCTCCACAAAACTATTCTTTGCAATTTCCTCGATATTCATTCTTTTTCTTCCTTCTGTTCTTTCATAAATACTAGCTACAGCAGTTTTCTGGTTTGATTACGCGTATGATTAGATTAGTCGTATGACTTGATTAGTCGTAAGGTTTGATTAATCGCATGGTTTGATTAATCGCATGGTTTGATTAATCGCATGGTTTGACTAATCGTATGGTTTGATTGATCATATGGTTTGATTAATTGTATAGTTTGATTAATCGTATGGTTTGATTAATAATATAGTTTTACTAATAATCTGGTTTGATTGGTCTATGTTATGATTAGTCATATGGTTTCATTAAGGTTGGGTCAATGTTTTCACCAGGATATCTGGCATTTGATTGCATAGAAAGTGCTCAATATTTCGAAAATGCGTGCTAAGTGTAACCAATTATATCATTAATACTCATCATGATTTAACCTCACGAGAGAAGAAACCGACGTTAAACGAGCAAGCACTGGAAATGGTCAGTTGCGGCAGAATTTCATTTCTATAAATAGCTGTGCGAAACAGTCGTATGTCCGAAGTTCCCTGTTCGTGAAATCTTACAAAGATTTCTGTTAAATATTGCGCCACCAGAAATCATTGGATGAGATGCTAAAGGTTAGAAGAGATTAAAGATCTCTAATACATCATAACACTGCAAACGACCTCCAATACACTAATAAATTACAGTCTCTTCTATTCTATCCGGATTTTATTCATAAATCCAAGTCCACGTTTTGTTTCCTCGCTTCTCTTCCTACAGATTTGATTCTTACAGATTCTTCCTGCAGATTTGACAGAGCAGAAAGTTTTCGAGATTTTTTAAGAAAAGTAATTTTATTTCTGCAATGATTCAATGCTAAAAAGGCATGATGGTAATTGCTTATATTTTTGATCAGCCTATAGCGGTCTATCCCTATATCAGTGATACATGTAGATACAGGAAGATTTATGAGACTAAAAGTCTCATTTTAATATTTAGAATATTATCCACAAGAGTTGTTTTATGTTACAAATTATTGACGAATAAAAATGCAATTAAAAACTATCTGATTGATAATTATATAATGCAATGTGTTGGATGTGAAATATTCAGTATCTATAGCTAATATTTATTAGTAATTTCACTCAAATGCGTTCAAATATAACGACTCTTAATTAGCATAATAATAATAATAATAATAATAATAATAATAATAATAAAGGCTTAAAGTCCGTTTCCTCATGCAAGGATGATGTCAGAAACATAAGCCAAATATGTTTAAATAATTTCCAGCCGTTCAACTGACGAAGGACCAAGAAAATCAGTTGAGTGGAGGGAAGAAAGTGGGGCATTTCTCGCATGAACAGATGGAAGGACTGCTCCGAAGTGAGGCGTCCATCTTGTCTGACTCTAGCAAACACGTACAGGCCACGTCACATGATCAAATAGATCTTAAAGGTTCTGACGTCATACGTACAACGTCATCAGGTCGAGCGAGAATATCAACGTCAATAATGGGTTAGTCTTTATAATTTTATATAATAAAGCAACCCAGATAATAGTGAATCTTTCAATCAATAAATCAGTCAATCCTTCATTCAATCACTCAATCAATCGACCAAGCTATCGTTCAATCAATCACTCATTCAATTAATCAATCTGTCGATCAATCTATCGATCAATCAATCAATCAATAATCATTTAAAATTACCTGCTATATAGTTAGGCTTAGATGCCAAAAGTTTTTGCTATTGAATTATATTAACATTTTATATGTTAGTTGTTCTTATTCACTGGATAGCTTTGTAATTTTGTCGTCTTTATATATCTACCATTGAATTGGTGAAATAAAATAGAATAAAACAGTTTAGTTCACAACAATTTCTTAACAACAAGTTTTTCATCGATCCACTGTGGTTAAAAAGGCTCATTGGGTCAGAGGTTAACTACTGGACTGAGGCTAAGTGGATGATCGGTTTTAAAAACTAGAACAGTACTATCTATACTATCATGCAAACAATCAGTTGTGTGTAAGTAAGAGGCAACTAAGGCAGGAGCTGAGGATGGCAAGAGGGGACCCACCTCATCATGAAATTTTACCCCAGGATTAATTCAGTAGGCTACATAAGATATGGATAAGGCATAGACTTTGTGAAGGGATTAACTTGTTGATCTAAGGAGTGCCCTTATGGAGCGAGAAAACAGACTTTGAGTATGAATATGTACCTTGCACTTAGCAGCGCACTGAAAAAGATACATAGATCTTACTAACGATGTTCCTGATCAGTGGCGGATCCAGGGGGGACCCAGGGGGCCCGGGCCCCCCCTTAGGCCCGTCGAAGAAAAGTAAAATATATTTTCGTTGTTTCTATGGGAATTTATATATGTAAATATGTTAGTAATTGGTTAGGGGGGGCCCGGGGGGGGATACGAGAGGGAACTCAGTTCCAATAGCTCAATTTTTTTTCTAGGATATACTAGGAACCCGGTATAATGGAAGGGGGACCGAAAAATGCTGACCGTTTCACTAGCTCTCAATTTTCGCTTGAACCACTGCATTAGAGGAAAAAGGGTGAAAAGTTAACAATGTGAACTCTGTCCCGTAGCAGTGGTGCACACAAGCTTGGCTTGGAGGGACTTAAGCCTCCCCCTACCGCCAAAATGAGGTCACTTTTGTAATTTATCGAGATCCGCAGTTTCTTCAGAGGTGAAAAAATTAGCCTAATTTTCAGAAACAAATTATTATTATTTTTTTTAAACATCCTTAATCGGATATGCTTAGTGCAATCTTAACGTTAATTTATCACTATTTTTGAAGTGGACTAATTAATTTAATCCAGTCGTGTGTGTGAACCAGTGTACAGCTCCCAAACGTCTTTGCATGATATGCAGTCCCCAGTGGCTAGGAAACGAGTTCTTGAGGTTTGATTCTTTTCAATCGTCTCAATTCACAGGTAGTATCTAGCAGCTGAATGGCTTCAACGTTAGTGTGATTTAGCAGACGTTTCTCATGTTGCGCTGAGTAGTCTCGGATTACGTCATCGATTCCTTTGATACTCAGGTCGCTATGTATCTCCTGATTGGTTACAAAGCGGTAAGCATTAGTAATCATTCTAAGCAAGTTATTTTGAGTTCTTTCAATAATGTCCCGGTTTGATTGCTTTGTACAACCCCAAAGCTGAATACCATATGTCCAAATTGGCTTGATGATTGATTGATATATCAGCCTTTCACTGCTCAGGCTGAGTTTAGAGTAGCGTCCAATTAGCCAATACATTTCTCGCTGTTTGTGCCGGATTTGCTCAGCTTTTTGTTTGACATGGTATCTCCAGTTTAATCTCGCATCCAAGTGTAGGCCAAGGTATTTAGCTGAATCTGCCTGAGGAGCTTGTAGATCATTGAGCTAAGTGCGCAATGCAAATGTTACATGAACCGATTTTGTCTCATTGAGTTTGATTTTCCAATCTTTTGTCTATCTGCTCACTTCATCGAGAGCAAGTTGCAAATTTCTGACAGCCTTCAACTGACAAGCATCAGTTACCATTATTACAGTGTCGTCTGCAAAAGTTCCCATAAACGTACCCTCTGTTGTTGGAATATCTGCTGTATAGAGGTGGTACAGTAATTTCTTATATATTACAGATATTACAGTAATAAAAATTCTTCAGAAACAAATGTAGAATTTTAGGTTTTCCACTGACTTTAGTACGGATATGAACGGGAGGGGAGGAGGGTGGTGGTAAGATACGGAGATACACTCACTCTATACTCACTCTATGAGCCGAACGCAGTAGTGAAAAATATTTTGAGCTACCCCCCCACCGCAATTTGTCTGGTCTCGTCACATATCCCGAAGAAGGCGGGGATTATCAAAAATGTGTACACTCTCAAAAAAAATTTCGGGCCCCCCCTTAAAAAATTCCTGGATCTGCTCCTGTTCCTGATATCGTGTTTGGAGGAGAAAAGGAACTTGTGTTTGGAGGAGAAAAGGAGAAATTCTCAGAATTTAACTCAGGTTTATTGAACACTTTGCAGGCACGCTGTTGGGCTCGTCTCTGGCAGTTCTGCTCATTCTAGCGCTCTTCTTGATATCAACTCTTCTGTACTACTTCAAACACGTGTTAGTAGTTATATAGATATAACCCCTAGATATACAGCTCGTGTAGTATCTGGTCTGCTATCACTGTATATATCATGTCCATTGCAACCTGTTCCGATTTAGAGTCACGTTCAGGCTCTCATTAAGCTACAGTACAATTATATTGCTGCTGTCGTTCATGACATCATCGAGCAATACCAAGCCAAGGTCAAACCGACGAGCTAAACATTAAGGTCCACTTGCAGAATCAAAGTCAGCAAACCTGTCCTAGCTATGAGCTTGATGGTAAACATTAACACACACATTAATTATAGTGAAATGATCAACTATATTGATATCTATCACTTTTTAATACCACATGTTTAAACCGTTAGGCAATTTAGACCATTCTCCGTGTAACCAGTCCAGTGAATGTCCGAGATTTTACTCTCAGATCAGCGCGGCTGGGATTCGAACCCACGAGAGTTCAATTCACCTCAGGATTTGGCATTTAAAACTTCATGACGCTACCCCTACGCTATTAATTAATTAATTACGCTATTATTAAGACATGTAATATACGGCTGTACAAGGAAACGTTTGTTATGTATACAGAAGACAAGCAGAAAGGCGGGTAAGGTCAGTGACGCTTGGAAATTCCCAACCTCTGAACGGTATCAAATCTACGCTCAGTGAATTGTATCCCAGGGGCAACGAAAATCTTACATCTATCGTTTCTAATAGCAACGATAACGACATATCCTTGGCAACGGCTGTCATGACAACGGTACAAGACAACCAATCACAACTCAGGTTTCAAGAAATTCGGGATTTATTCCACCAATCAGAGACGTTAGAAAATCAATCACGAGATTTTGTTAAGCGATCACAATATCAATCACGTTGTATTAATCAATCAGAGACAATCAATAGATCCACAAGCTTTATCGATCAGTCGCTATTTAATAAGGTTCCTGTGTGTAATACGTTACAGTATGCAGAAGAGAGACTCTCAGAGAAATGTACGATTTGTTATCGATCGGCATCACGGCTGCCTCCATGTGTCTTAGTGCCTTGTTGTAGTGAAGACCACAGTGTTACCAACTCTCACACGTTAAATCAAGACCACAGTGTTACCAACTCTCACACGATAAATCAAGACCACAGTGTTACCATTCCCACACGATAAAACAAGACCACAGCGTTACCAACTCTACCACGAAAAAACATGCAAATACCGACAGTGTATCGACGCAAGGGCAGAAAAAACTACAACATTTAGAGGAACTACAACATTCGATGCCATTGCTCTAGAAACTGAGAAAAATTAATATAAATATTTAATAAAAACAGTATATCAGCGGTTCTTTTAAACTAGAGCATCTCGAGTAGCCGGGCGGCGATTCAGCACGTTCTATACTCGAATCTATTTTAGAAAATCTCAGACATTTTACACCCGAGATAAAACGTAATAATAAAACCTTAGGAGGTTTAAAATCAGCGTAATAATATAAATCTAAAAATAAAAAATCCTCTACCTCAGTCAATAATGACGTAAGGAACGTTAAAGCGACGTGTTAAGGCTTTAAGTCTTTGTGATAGACACAAATCCATGACATAGTACCGTACTTATGGTATTTAAAATAAAAAGTTGCTTAAACTATATTATTAGATATCGTTGATTGTTGCTATAGCTCGACTCAGTTCTAAGTATATTAGTTCTCTTTGTGTTTCTATATTGTGTCAGAGCATTTGGTGTCGAGTTAATGCTGAAATAAACATTCCTCTCTCTCTCTCTTTACTCTTCTGTCTAATGACAGGTCCAAGATTCATATTTATACTCACAGTCGACTTTAACGTTAGAGTACTACGCTAGCCAAAAAGCAAACCTTATCATCAAGACTTAATAAAACTAAGCTGACTTTAGCTGAGAAAACTGCTTATTAAGTTGTTTTCCACTATCTTGTCTCTGTTTAGTCGCATTTTATGTTACGCTCATTTATACTCTAATTTTTCGCAAGCATTTAACAGACAGAACTCTGCACAGCATGAATTCAAAATGGCGCTTCTAGAAACTGTTACTCGTCTACCGCTAAATTACGATAGCAGACAATGCCACTATAGCTTAAAGAGATGATCTAAGAAAAGATGATCAAACAAAAGATGGTAAAACAAAAGATGATCAAACAAAAGATGATCAAACAAAAGATGATCTAACAAAAGACGATCTAAGAAAAGACGATCAAACAAAAGATGATCTAACACAAGACGATCTAAGAAAAGATGATCTAACAAAGGACGATCTAAGAAAAGATGATCTAACAAAAGATGATCTAAGAAAAGATGATCTAACAAAAGATGATCTAACAAAAGACGATCTAAGAAAAGATGATCAAACAAAAGATGGTCAAACAAAAGATGATCTAACAAAAGACGATCTAAGAAAAGATGATCAAACAAAAGATGGTCAAACAAAAGATGATCTAACAAAAGATGATCTAACAAAAGATGATCTAACAAAAGATGATCTAACAAAAGATGATCTAACAAAAGATGATCTAACAAAAGACGATCTAAGAAAAGATGATAAAACAAAAGATGGTAAAACAAAAGATGATCAAACAAAAGATGATCTAACATGCTTCTAGGCATTGTCAGTATGACAATAATAAATGCAAAATGACTCGCAGTAAATCAATTATTAGGATGAATGTTTGATTCAGTACTGAGCCTGTATTCTAGGTCAAATGGCTAATACTCAGTGAGCATCTAACTCTGTTTCGTGAAATTGTGAATTTAATCTATCGAAAACCTCAATCGTTCAGAAGAAAAATAAAATCTGCACGTTGCACAGAGTTTGACAGATAATTATAATATTTGTCGAGTTTTATAGTCATGCGTGTTTTTTCGCTCAAATTTAACATTTGAAGAATTATTGAGTTTACAAGAACTAAGAAGTTAGACAGCTACAAAGTCATATTCCATATTGTTCATTCAGTCTTACATTACATTTTAATTTTTTTGTTTTTTAACATAAAACGACATCTATCAATGGCGCAAGTTGCTTGATCGCTTAACTGAATGGAGACATAAAATAGACCGCAGAGAGTTCAACAATATCTGCAGCTTAACGAAAGTAATAGGATCCTCCAACTAAATAGTTATTCTGAATACGGCTACGAAAATATGCAAATTCCTATAAAATCTAAATCACTTGAGTAATAGGAAATCCAAGCTAATCTATTCAATAAAATCCTTATTAGCATCTACGTAATACAAAATGAGAATAAAAATGTTTAAAAATATTTCTATTTCTAACAGTAGCTCATGATTACCTTCACACAAACAGCATACGACAAACAAGCAAACTTGAGGTAAGCTAATAAATAATAACATAATCGCCCTATTACACGCTGCAGTAAGTTATTACGTGCGTTCAGTGTTCAAGTAAATAAACTACAGTACGGCAGAAACATTAAATGCAAATTGACGAAATAATTTAGCGTAAAAGAGATTTCTACAACATGTTGTTTTAGTATTATGCACAAATCTAGAGAAATACATCAAATTAAATTAGTTCAGTTTAATATTAATATCCGGTATAATGAACTCAGAACAATATGGTACAATGAAATTAATGACAAACAGTGCAATGATGCTATAGGCTACAGACAACGCTATAGGTTACAAACAATACAATGCTACATACTTATAACGTGAAGTCACGAGAAGGAAATTACACAGTCTGTTCTTTATTTTGCAGAATAACGATAGCAATAAAGTCTAACAATACTCAGACCTTCACACCGTCATCAAAGCCATTCCAAATCTGAATAGGAAAACTCTATCAAAAAACTTTTGATCCCATGATACCGTCAGAGAAAACTTACAAAATGAAAATAATTTTTCTATAAATGAAAACATTAAGTTCAATCCAGTTAAGCTTAGTTCAAATCCGTTCAGCTCAGTTCAATTCCGTTCAGCGCAGTTCAACTTCTCATTTCGTTCAATGCAGTTCTTGACAAAACTAGCAATAGCAAATTAAAGTAAAGAAAGAAAATGAAAATTGTTCAACATCTATTTCACTCAGTATAAATACAGTATAAATACTCAGTATAAACTCAGACCAGTGAAAATGTAAACAATTTGTGCTCACTTAAGCTCAGAAGCACTTTGTTGGCTCTTTTAATTTTCACTCTAACAAATTCTTAAAATATATCTTAACAGCATCAGAGCATTGATTTAAATTTAGTAACTGTCGACGAGATGAATGAAATACTAATCAGTATAATGTTATTCATAGAGCAAAGGTTTACACAAACACAAGAATATCATTTTATCTGAACATCTTGTCAACTGTACACATTAAAACCAAAGTTCTTTACATAATCTCACATAATTCGCCTAGTTTAATATACTTTACAAAGTTCACATTCACAAAGTTTCATATAATGACAAGATTTACAAAGCCTCATAGTCTCACATAATACTTTAAATAACTTCATATAGTCTCCAGTAATTCTCAATAATTTTCAATATGCAACCACAAATGTGGCTACACTACGTATCCACACCTACATAAATGCATACATACATACGTACATGCATACATACATACATGCATACATACATACATACATATATACATACATACATCATATTCATCATCATCATTATCATCATCATCATCATCTTCCTTTGAATCCCAATCATCATCATCATCATCATCATCATCATCACCTTCCTTTGAATCCCAATTTAACTAAGTACCCACACCTACACACATATACACTTGAATCAGGAATGCTATACGCAAGCAACATTTAAATGTTTGGTCACTACTACACAAAAAACATAAAATGCATAGTAAACTAAACCTACAAACTAATTGTATCAGCAGTACGATACTGACCAGTAATATCTGCTGCTATTTTACGCCTGTAATATGTTACTAACACCTGTTAGCAACGCTTAGAATTAGCACTACAAAAAGCAAATATAAAGATAACTGCAATCATAGAAATTAATCGTCACACAATTCAGTGAATAGTATTTAACAATATCTTCAAACACTATCACAATCTAAATAAAAAGTTACAAAATCTGTACAATTTACTTTACGTTCATCTACATAGTATGCATGGTAAAACTACATTAAAGCACTATACATGTTATCTACATAGTATGCATGGTAAAACTACATTAATGCACTGTACAGGTTAATGGAATAGTTATCTAAACGACAAGCATAAACAACTGAACGTAGAAATGCAATCACTAGTTCTCATCAGCATCGAATATACTGACTGAGTCGTCATAAGCAGCTAGAATACTATCGACCATTGGTCCACCCGTAGAAATAAAAGGCACGTCATTGGCTGTCACCTCTAGCCAATAGGGATAAGAAGAAGACACTACTGACTCGAGCGACCGCATTTGATTGATCACTATAAAATCGTTCAAACTTTGAGACACATCAGAACCGGTCTCGGCCAGATTGAGCAAGCTACAACTCTGAGACAGCAAATCCCTACCACTCGTCATTTCATCACGTGACTGCTTAGTGTCATTTCGTCCAACGTTTCTACCAGTTCCGTTATCTGAGCCACCGTTAAACCAATCCTCGGAGAGTATGGTCGTACCAGCACCTGAAGAACTCTTATTTATCTCACAAGCCAATCGATCAATCTCTCTCAGAATTCTGAGCTGAGCTAGCAGCTCCGCCGCCTCCCCTCCTCCGTTTTTCAGCAGTATGGGCGACAACCATCTGAGGTAGCAGTGGTCCCACAGCCGCAGCCCCTGCACGCTGGAGCAAGGCTTCAGCGCGTCCTCCACGAGACGAAGTAGCTTATCGGTGTCTTGTACAACTCTTCCTCGGTGCAGCGACGGAGCGCTCTGCGCAGCGGCCACACACGCCTGGTTGTATCTCATGTCGACTGCGCGAAGTCTGCGCGATATAGCAGCAGCCTTGTACAGCGGGTTGTTGAACGCGCTGATATCTGATTGGTTGAACTGGATCAACCAATCCCATACGGACGCTAGACTGACAGGATCGGGACTTAAGATGGTGCTGGTAGGAGATAGACTACCGAGAGATGGCGTATTGCTGGATGAGGAGCCTGATCTACTCAACTCTATACAGATCTCTTCGGCATAGACAATCGGCGCAAGCGATGATATCTCAGAAAAAGGTTCAGTTAAAACTCGGCTGCAATCATTGGTCGGTGTTTCCGGGATGGGCGTGGCTCCAGGTTGTAAACTGGGCAGGACCTTATAGGACCGAGGCGTTTGATTGACAGGCAGTGTCTTACATAGCGGGGTTCGTGCTGCAGGTAGGACTTTATAAACCGGCGGAGTTTTGGCCACGGGTAGAGTGTTGCTGCAGAAGGACTGCCGAGAGTCTATGCTTCCTCTATGCTGGGACGACACGCTGCCTCTACCTCTAGACTCCCAGGAGGTTCTACTCACGCGCTCTTTAGCGCAGTTGAACACAAAGTTACGGAACAGGCCGAGGTGGACGCTGTCACAGAGTGTTGTGAGGAAGACAGTGTTGAACTGAAAGCTGGAGGGAAACTGACGAGTGAGCTGCCAAACACAGTCCATGAACAACTGGAAAACAGGACTCTACGATGAAACACCAGAGAATAATGTTAGAATAATGTTGTATACGGTTATAAAACTAAGTCTATAATAACTATAACTATATCATTTATAATAACTACTATTATCAATTGATTTATTTATACGAAGTACAAATGAATCAATTAATAGTGAAATGATCAACTATGCTGATATCTATCAGTTTAATATCACATGTTTAAACCGTTAGGCAATTTAGTCAATTTTCCGTAAAACCAGCTAAGGTTAACGTCAGTTTCCTCACTCGAAAGCGATGTCAGTGACGGGCACGCCCAGGATTTTAACCCCGCACTTACTGAACCGCTGTCGAGTCTCTTACCAACTTCGCCACTTGCTCCAGCCAGTGCAGTAATATGCGGTAATTTATGTTACCACGTGAACAAAAGATTATGTGTGATATATCGTATGTGTGAGGTTTCATGCTCTTTTCGTTTAGAGCACTTTATCTCTTTGTTCTATTTCTCTGAACAAGACGTCACTTTGAGCTTTACATTGTGTAATCATTATACTTATGCTACCATATTTTGGGTGAAATAAAGATATTACATTAACTCGAGGAACTGGAGAAGTAGAACCTGCTCTTCCTGACCCAGTGTGCCGTTATGTTATGTTATAACTAGAGTAGAAAAAGTAAAATCAGCTTCGAGATTCAATTCTAGTGGTAATTTGTGTTACCACGTGAACAAAAGATTAACTGGAAGAACTGGAGAAGTAGAACCTGCTCATGTTTGGAGAGTTTATTGTAGAAGAGCCTGTCCCTGAACGGATGTCCCAGAGAGTTCCATTCTCTCTCCACCAGTTCCTGGAATCCTCTCACTGTGCGGCTGTGTGAGTCCATGCAGAGCTGTGATAGGCTGCTTACCACAATGCTCCAGTCTCTGCCCTCTCCGTCCTCTATCAGTAGATCAATCAATCAATCAATAAATAGCTCAATCAATCAATCAAGGAATCCAATAATCGAACAAGTGAACAATTAAATAATTGAACAATCAATCTATCAGTCAATCGATCAATCAATCCATAAATCAATAGATAGATCAATCAACCAATCAATAAAGTAATCTATTAAGCAAACTATAAATCAATAAATACCTCAATCAATCAATAAAGTAAGCTATTAATAAATCTATAAATCAATACCTCAGTCAATCAATCAATAAAGTAATCTATTAATCAATCTATAAATCAATAAATACCTCAATCAATCAATCAATCAATCAATCAATCAATCAATCAATCAATCAATCAATAAAGTAATCCTATAATCGAACAAGGCAACAATCAAATAACTGAACAATCAATCTATTAATCAATCGCTCAATCAATCAGTCGATCAATCAAACAATTAACCAATCCATAAATCGATAAATAGCACAATCAATCAATTAATCAACCAAGGAATTCAATAGTCGAACAAGTGAAGAGTCAAATAATCGAAAAGTCAATCTATTAATCAATCGCTCAATCAATCAATTGAACACTTTACCAAACAACAGGCTAATATTAGTAAACAAATAAAAACAGCACATATACATGTTAACTTCAGTATAGATGGCCCAATTGCCTGCTAATCAAGAGTTCAAAGGTACAAATCGCAGCCAGATCTTTCTAACAGCTATCCTTGCGGTATGAGAACAGGATCAAATAGTATCCCTAACGACACACGAGAAGACGTTGACTCAGGATAAATAACTTAGCGTCGATTTCAATGAACAGTTTAGCAAAAGACTAACCCACAATGAGAACGGAGCGGTACATGAATGCTATTTGATCCACGACGAGACAGACTAACGAGAGAACATTGGACACGATATTCAGCCACCCACTCTCTTCCACAGCACTGAACCAACTGTTGTCTAGAGAGGTTAGGTCCTTCGCTGTTACTACAACAACAACAACAACAACAGTACAATGAGTCCAGTGTTGTTACTACAACAACAACAACAACAACAGTACATACAGTCGAGTGCTGTTACAACAACAACAACAACAACAACAGTACATCGAGTCCAGTGTTGTTACTACAAAACAACAACTACAACAGTACATCGAGTCCAGTATTGTTACTACAAAAACACTAACAAGTCAAATTCTATGTTGTTACAAAAAACAAAAATGCCAAGTTCTTTGTTGCTAACGCCAGACCTTGTTGCCTAATAGCGTCCCTGACATCATCCTAGTATGAGGAAACGGACGTTAAATCTCTACTATTATTATAATGCAGCGACAACAAAAATATTCCTATTACACTGTAACATAGTCCAAAAAACTACACTGTTCTCTAATTAACTATAAAAGCTCATTTATGCTTTACTCACTTAGAGAAATTCGGTAATACCAGAAATTAAATTTCTTCAGGAACTTAAGATTTATCTTATGCCGGTATTTACTAAGCTCAGTTCAGATTTATCTCTCTTATGTTGGTATTTACTAAGCTCGCCTTAAACTGCGGAGTACCGGTACCAGTATGATGCCTTAATGAATCAAGCTACAAAAAATACATACACGGCATGCACGCATCTCGCAGTTTCTCCATGCTAGTTTGAAGCTCTTTCAATGTTGGCAAGTTGTACTTTGCAGAGTTCAGTTCAATTGTTTCAGGTTTTCTATTTCCTGCATGGGAAATCTTAATATGACTCTCAATTCTAAAAACAGAAAAGGAACAAACATCTCTGATAAGCGTAACACTTTATTTACAAGCATCCTACTGTAATAAATGAATTCACTATCTATTATGATGCTAGACTATTGTCATTTTGAGTAGAGAAAGGTTGAAACGAATAAAGGATAGATGATATTATAATTCAATAAGTAAATTACAAAATGTTTTCAGAAAAATTAACAAATTTCGTCATTTACACAATGATGTGACTATATAGTGCCAAAACGGACATCAAAGGTGACATCCAACCGTGAAAGTTACAAATTTCAAAAGTTAGGCAAAATTATTAATGTATATTACATTGACTGGTATCCTTGAGATAGATTAAACTAAAGCTAAGACTTTTTTATTTTCACAACAATAGTATTTCGTTCAAAATACAATTTAACGTCAATCTATATAATCATCAGATTGGGAACTAAACCAATGCACTACTGAAATTCAAAGAAAGACTCATTTATAAACAGCCATACTTACTCTTTCATCACAAAGTTATCACTTCTTGCCATTCGTACCAGAGACGAACCACTTCTGTGTGTGTAACACCATAGCTACGCAATAAGCACATTCAGGACAGGCACCTTAGAATTCCCAAATGATCTGTGGTAAAACCACAGGTCATCTATCTGTTCTATTCTAATATCTGGGGTAAAAACCCAGGTCAACTATCTGTTCTATTCTAATATCTGGGGTAAAACCCCAGGTCAACTATCTGTTCAACTGTAATACCTGGGGTAAAAACCCAGGTCAACTATCTGTCCAACTCTAATACCTGGGGTAAAAACCCAGGTCAACTATCAGTTCTATTCTAATATCTAGGGTAAAACCCCAGGTCAAATGTCTGTTCTATTCTAATATCTGGGGTAAAACCCCAGGTTCAATATCTGTTCTCCAATATCTGCGATTGCACTGGATCAAACAGCAAAAGAATAGATCATTTCAAAAATGGCCAGTATCGAATATTTAATTTTATTTCAATGCTCTCTATATAAATGCCTAAATCGATGTGAACAAATTTCATAAAATAATTGCAAACTATTTTATCCAGACCCAAGTTAAACAGGGATTTAAGGGAAAATGATGTTGAAGAATTTTGCACCATTGCGTTGTTATACTTAAACATGTTATACTCTGCTTATACATGTAGTTGTTAAGTTCAACTTTGTATGTATTTTGAACTATGAACTAACACTCGCTTTATTAAAAACTGCAAGTAAAATAATTATCATGGTAGCCAGCTAGATAGGATACTCAGTATCTTCACTGACGACCAATTTTTCTCGCGATATGCATTTCGTGTCTTTGCTGAAAAATAAACATATTATCTATTCTATTCTATACTTACAGGAAAGCACTTCTGCTCTCTCAAGATGGAGTCTTGCAGACTCTTCGGCACCACAAAGTGTTCAGGGAGACTGCAAAGATGAATATACATAAACTACAGCTCCACTAGTATAAGTCAAGCAGTATACCCAGCATGTATACTTTTACTGTGACACTAGTATAAGTCAAGCAGTAAATCAGTATGTATACTTCTACTGTGACACTAATATAAGTCAAGTAGTAAATCAGTATGTATACTTCTACTGTGACACTAGTATAAGTCAAGTAGTAAATCAGTATGTATACTTCTACTGTGACACTAGTGCAACTCAAACAGTATATTAGTATGCATACTTATAAAACGAAACTAGTACAAATCAATCAATTTATCAGCATACTTTGAGAGTGCCACTAATTCAAATCAATCAGTAAAAGCAAGTATATTTTATAACAAGACGCTTGTATACAATCTTCAATATACCAGTATGTATGTTTATAAAGACACAATAATGAACAGATATAATTAATAGTAGCAAGAAATAAACATCGTTTAATACTGGTAGAAGTGACAAAAGTCACTTCTTGGGGAGGTACAAAACTCCTGTACTAGTGTTAGTCAACCTTTTGTTGCTGCTTACAGTGGGTTTTATATCTCTACGCTATCGAGCACAGTGAGGAAGTACAGTATCATTAGCGATAAGCTAACAATAAAAATACGCTAACAGTAGTGATAAGCTAACAGTAGTGATAAGCTAACAGTAGTGATAAGCTAACAGTAGTGATAAGCTAACAGTAGTGATAAGCTAACAGTAGTGATAAGCTAACAGTAGTGATAAGCTAACAGTAGTGATAAGCTAACAGTAGTGATAAGCTAACAGTAGTGACAAGCTAACAGTAGTGATAAGCTAACAGTAGTGATAAGCTAACAGTAGTGATAAGCTAACAGTAGTGATAAGCTAACAGTAGTGATAAGCTAACAGTAGTGATAAGCTAACAGTAGTGATAAGCTAACAGTAGTGATAAGCTAACAGTAGTGATAAGCTAACAGTAGTGACAAGCTAACAGTAGTGACAAGCTAACAGTAGTGACAAGCTAACAGTAGTGATAAGCTAACAGTAGTGATAAGCTAACAGTAGTGACAAGCTAACAGTAGTGATAAGCTAACAGTAGTGATAAGCTAACAGTAGTGATAAGCTAACAGTAGTGATAAGCTAACAGTAGTGATAAGCTAACAGTAGTGATAAGCTAACAGTAGTGATAAGCTAACAGTAGTGATAAGCATTAGTTAAATTAGGAGTGTCGTAATTAACCTGTCAGACAGATTAAAGTAGACATTACACGATGTGACTCTAAACTCGCTCACGTTCAGTCGCTCCAGCTCATTCTCCCAATCCTCTATACACAGGTAATCCTTCACTGACGAGTCCTGCATATCATCTGAATCAATCAATCAATTAATTAATCAATCAATCAATGAATAAGCTAACCAATCAATTAATCAATCACTCACTCAATAAATTAGCCAATCAATCAATTAATCAATAAATCAGCCAATCAATTAATCACTCAATAAATCAGCCAATCATCAAATTATTCAATCACTAAATCAGTCAATCAATCAATTAATCACTCAATAAATCAGTCAATTAATCAATCAATCACTCAATCAACAAGTCTACCAATCAATTAATCAATCAATCACTCACTAAATCAGCCAATCACTCAATAAATCCGCCAATCAACCACTTTCAACTTACATCACATTCTGAATGGAAATCTCTTTCGCTAACTTTTTGAAAAGAGAAGAAGCTTCTTATCCCCATGCTTCGCACTGACTCTATCGAGGCATCAAATATCAGAAACAAATTGTATAGCGAGTGTAAAATCTTAACAAGGTATTTTTAGGTCAAGCATAAACTTTAATCTGTCAGGCAATACAGTTAATTTTTCAGTGACGTAATAATATTGATAATGTTAAAAAAATTTGTGAAAATCTCGCAAAAAGTAAGACTGGTCACGTGTTTCAGCAATATGAGAGCAATAGAAGGAAAATACATAAAAACAGAAACTTAACCAGAATAAAATTTTTGTTAAAACTCAGTGTCTTTAAATTCAAATGAAACTATAATGAAAGGACACATAAGAACCTTCTTCAGATATAGAGGTGATCGAAGAATTCGGTAGCTTGAACGAAAATGCGAAGAAAAGGTCCAGCCTTGCAGGAAAAGCATGGTGAAGTATGGCATTAACGGCCTGCAACATACATTCTACATTATATAAGTCAAGAATACAAATGAGTATAAAGAATAATCCAGTGCAAACAAAGAAACCATAAGCAGAAGGTTAATCAACAAAACCAATGAAATAATTATTGCTGATCAAACACTCAAATATAAATCATACATATTACTTAAAAGAAAAAATGCGTAAAAGCTTATCAAAACTTCATATTCTACCATAAGCAAGGCTCTCCCCTCTCCTAGGGAACTGCCTACTGGCAGGTCCATGATATATAATGCCTTCACTCTTCTCTGTCTCTAGTTTTCCTCTTCATGTCCACATTACGAGTTGATCTTTAAATCATCTATTGCATTACTTTCGATATACCATTATTCTTGGGTCAAAGCAAGGCAAGCTGCCAAAATACCCTACAAAGCAGCACTCAAAACAGCAGTCTAATGACACAGTAGCAACTAAGTGGCGAAAGAATTGTAAATGTAAACTAATAGGAGAAATATAAAAGGATGAACATAACTTGAGTAACTACAGCGATAACACTACTGAGAGAGTTGTACTACTTAATTTCTCTTATAACGTTTTTCCACAGTATTTAATGGCAATAAATGTTTTCAAAATGGATTCCTCAGCATACTTACACATTTAGAACTTTCTCTGTCCCCAGTGAACGTGAAAGTATGTGTCTGAAAGTACTGCAGTAGAAATAAAATCGTTAAAACGTGATTTATAATAATAATAATAAAGGTTTAATGTAAATTTTCTCATCCAGGGATGATATCAGGGACGTCATTTATGAGACTCTAAAGTGACTCTATGTTTTGAAAAATGTAAATAGTAATATTTAAAGTCCAAAAATATGTGTCAATACACTCCTACTGATTAACTGCTCATAGAGACGAAAGGAAATTTATATCTACAGATTGGGGTAAAACACACCCTCTAGTGAAATCTCACCTATGGTCCTCATACAAAGTAAAGAACATCAAAATCAAAGATAAAAATACACCAATATCAAATGGCAATGGCAAAGTAAAACACAGCTAAATTAAAGTAAAATACATTAAAATCAAAAGAGAGAGAGAGAGATAGAGGGTCTACTTCCTCATCCGAAAATAAGACATCAGAGAAGACTAATTGTAAAGATATAGCTATAGAACAGACTACGGCAAAAAACACCCCCCTAGCGAATAAAGCACACCAAAATCAAAGTAAAATACATCAAAATCAAAGTAAAGCGCAGTAAAATCAATGTAATCAAAGTAAAATACATCAAAATTGCCAGGGTAAGGAATGTGCAACGTACCTTACAGCAGATTTCCAACTGTTCCACAAATGCAGTCAGCATAACACCTGGAGTTAATCTCTTTCGTTTACCCTTTGTAACTGCATTATAACAAATAGCAGGAATGATATCAATGGTGCTTTACAATCCAATACTTACAGTTTTGTTAGTTAAACAGGATTAGTTACATGGCAAAAATGTTTTTACAACAGATTTCTTTGCATTCTAAGTATAACCAAAATTTCTAGTCTGCTAACAACTAATTAAATAGTTAATTAGTTAATTAGGATTAGTTGAATGGTAAAAATGTTTTTACAACAGGTTTCTTTGCATTCAAAGTATAACCATAAATTTCTAATCTGCTAATAATCCATTAAAAGAATAAATAATCTGTTACTTTCTATTGTACATTGTAACTATTTATATGTTGGTTAATTTAAAGAAAGATTAAAAAAAGATTTAGAGGATATACAGAAGGTCTGTAGCTATGAACCTTGATAAAGATCACAGATAGAAGTTAGAGCAATATCGTTAGCACCAATCAGCTTATTCACTCTCACCAACTGAAATAATAACAATCAATTAATCAGTTAATCAATCAATCAACCAATCAGTTAATCAATCAACCAATCAATCAGTTAATCACCTCATACAATTTAACTTTAATACTGATAAAAATAGACATAATTTGTGTGTGTATACACAACACACACACACACACACACAACCACAATTAGAGTGCTACAGTCATCAATGACAACATCGAGCACTACTGAAACAAAATCAAGCCGGCGAGCAAAAAGAAGGTCCAAAAATGGTGCAAATTCCAAAATCAAGAAATTCAGTCCAAACTAAAGAGAGTTAAAGAAAAGGTGGTTTAGGCGCAGGTCGCTCCTCATGGACACTGGATGGAAAAGAGAGATGGAAAAGATAGGTCTTCAACTGCTTATAGAACTGCTCATAGGAAAGCAAAGGCTGACGTGATTCAAATGAAGATTTCCAAAGATTGGATGGAAGAGAATTCCAGATCTGAGGTGCAGCATGCTGGAAAGAACGATTAGATAGATGTGTATATCACACACCGTGCATTTAATAGGAACTGAGGTTGAAAAATACAGCTTAGTATTGCCTATGTAAATGCTGAGCGTTACAACATTTCAAATTTTCTAGAACAAAAATAACCATTAAGTTGTAATATCTTGGAAATTAGAATTTAAATAGACTAATTGTAAACCATTGCCTGCAGCTGTCACAAATATAAATTGTGCGTTCAGTGCAGAGAGATCAATGCAATAGAGTAATGTGTACTATAGAAATAGATACCTCAAATCACGATTTATTAGAGTCTAGCCAGATAAGTTGTAGTCTTTACCAAAACTAAACCGAGTTTTCACTACTACTCAATCAGCGCTTTTGTGAGATTCAATTAAGTGCGCACACTCAAGTTTGAAATTAATTCATTAATTAATTTATTGATTAATTAATATATATAAATAGCAAACACTCTAGAAATTTTACAAAAGAATAAATTTTAAATAAAGAATAAATAAACAATAAAATAAAGTATAAAAATAGGAATCTGATTAAGAAGATTACGCACGGCCTGTGAAGCAGAATTCTGATTCGACGACTCATAAAGATCTACTGTTACGAATGAGACTTTAAAGTTAGTGACGTAGAATGTACCAGTGTGACCTCGTGAACCCTCTGTATATGAGACAAATCTGTGCACCTCGGGCACTTTACTTATCACTATCTCACCTACATAGTCATAACAACAACAACAATTAGAGTGCTACAGTCATCAATGGCAACATCGAGCACTATTGAGACATATCTGTGCACCTCGGGCACTTATCACTATCTCACCTACGTAGTCATAGAATCAACAACGATATAAGAAGAGTCGTCATTAATGGCAACATTGAACATAGAGCAGTATAAACTAAATATCTGTTAAACTTTTTAATTTACTCTGACTACTAATTATTTTCATCTCAGCTCTTGAAAGAATCTTAAATCTAAACCTGAAAACAACCGAAATGGTCTGTTGATATAACAGAATAAACAAACAACTTAGGAAGCTATCACAGAGCTTAGAAAACTAACAATTAGGCACGATATATTAACTCACATTTAGATTTAACTCATATCAGGCAGCGGAATAACTTACAGAAATCTTATATATAATTAACTAAAGATTTCACCATAATGTCATTGTCTATGGATACATCCTAAACTTTGATTCTATAGCACATCAACTTTAAAGCATTCTAATAATGTATATATGTTTTAGAGATCACCTGGCAACAGGTTAACTTCCATTTTAACTTTTTCTGCATCACGATCAATGAAAAATTTGCTGACTCTGTCCTGAAAACATGAAAAACAAACTTGTAATATAAACAATCAACAATTTAAAGAAAACTTTATTTAGTAAAATGACGAGAAACTTAGCTAGGAACGCCTTAAACGGTTCAATCTCAATGATTCTCTATATTCCAACCCGATCAAATGAATGTTTCAGTGGCTCATTGTATTATAACCATGTTAGATAGTGGCGTGATATTTTAAATGGCTATTCCTGAAGTCTTGAGTTGAATTGAATTGAATCATATTTATTTCACTTTAGGCCACTCCACACGCAAGAATCCAAGGAGACAAAGTGAAAAGGGGCACAAAGGCCACGAAAGGACTGATATGTGCCCTAAATAAACATAGCCAAAATAAACCATATCTATAGTAGTTAAAAGCTTACAGCAAATCAGTTCAATTCCCAGTAGAGCTAATCAGAGAATAAGATTTCAGACATTCACCTTTTAGGTAACTCCAATATATCTGACTTCTTGACGAGAAGCCTTTTGAGCATCTAACCATTATGTTAAACCCAGATTTTTAAACCTCATCAGATGATAGGAATTATAAATTTTGTCTGCAAAGGTGTCTCAAAAACTGAATAAAAGTCAAAGGTCAAAGTTTACTTATTAACATAAATCAATGCTTTATAATTTAAATCATGTCTATCATACAAACTTCCTATGTCTTCCTATTCTTACATGCACCCCCAGTTACACTGACTTTCTGGATTAAAATAGTTTTATGAATAGGGATAGCATTAAGACTTCCCCGTGTTGTGTCCGGGTTGTTTGAAGAATTGATCAACCGGTGACTGCACGTGTTATAGAAGGCGACTAAAGCACTAAGATCCATACCAACGTCAGAATGGGCATTTGGCTGGCGAGCGCCTAGGCTCCAGAAATTGCTACAAATATTTAAACGAATGGAAAAGTCTCAAATAGGGGATTGGCTGGTGGTGTGGTGTAGGACAGAGAGGGTTTGAGACATTCTATTTGTATCCCAACCCTGATTAAACTGAGATTCAAGGGAAGATGATGATGATGATAAGGTTAAGACTAAATTTCAGTTGCGGATTGAATTGAGCTATATTACAAGTATCACTCCAGATGCAGCTACGACTGTAGTTCCTGTAAATTAGTCAAACCTTTCTTCTGCCTTTTGAAGTGTTGGACGTTTCATCAGTGTCGAAATCACCATTATTGTCAACATACGACCTGAATGTTGGCTTAGGTTTTGCTTTAAATGCAGACATATTTGACTCTATGTCGCTGCCATCTGCAATATTAAAAATTACATTATCAGTTTAATAGTCTAGCAGGAAGAACAACTACAATAAGCAAATGACCGCAACTTTATGACTCATCTAGACTTTTCTTACAGTACTCTGATGATAATGAAACTTACACAAACGTTAGTCGCACGGATTTTACACATTTGTGACATAAAAAATTTACAAGCATATTAAACAGATCACCCATATTCTTCATAATCTAAAACGATTATCTAATTGCTAAATTAATAACAAAAATCATTTTTGCATTATATATTAGTTTTGAATTAGTTCTGCCTTTAACCTCAATCAGAGTGTGGCCAGGTAACTTTATTACTTGGTTTTGAAACAGGTCATCACTACTAATTAAAATACAATTACAGGTCATTGAATTTAAAATTACTCAAAATTAAACTTAAAGCAGGCCAGTCATCCCAAAAGTAAATGATTACTGCTAAAAATATGGTTAGTTAATAGCGATTCCAGGAAATAAGACTTTGTTCATTTAGTATCCGCCCATCTTATGCCAACTGGAAGTGAATTTTCCAGATAATAACAACACTTTTCACTAGAAATTCTGAAGTACGTAAATTACAACAACGGCACACAGTTTCATTATCTACTAGTACATTTGTATAATTTTCGCGAAAATTATATTATAAAAATAATATGAGCATATATATCTATAAATACGATACATTCACTTCGCAAGTATCAGAGTAAAACTATCTACATTTTAACTGATGATATAACTGAATACAGGCGGCCTAAGTAACTTAACTATTTAAATTTGCAAGCGTTCACTCATAAACTTACTCAAGTAACTTATTATTTTTTCCAAATTTCCTGATTCGCCTAAAAATGCCGTATCCAAATCCTCTCAACAAAAAATGTAAATAATAAACAATCTTTCAAGTACGCACGATATTTAACTTAATTATACTGGTTCAGGACGTTGTGACGAAAAATTGAATAGGAAAAACACAAAACTATATTTTAAAAAAGTAATCTACTAATTTAATGCCGTTAATATTATTAATTCATTATTATAAGACATAACATAGACATGATTACATAAATACACATAGAAATAAACATAGATTACCATGTTGCGCCTAAACCTCCTTTTCTTTAAATCCCTTTACTTTGGACTAATTATCTGGAATTTGCACTGTTTTTGGACCTTCTTTTTGCTCGTCGACTTCATTTTGTCTCAATGGTGCTCGATGTTGTCATTGATGACTGTAGCACTCTAATTGTTGTTAATTTTATTTTTATTTTTATTATTATTTTGTCAGGGACGCTGAAAATTGAAGAAGAGAGCAACCTTAAACTGCAAATGTCGTAAGATGCGACTAATCAGGCAAAAGCCTGTATTTATATACGTATGTGTATGTCTTTGGATAGCTATCAAAGTAGTTGATCATTCACTATAATGCATGTTTTTTTAAATTTTGTTTAAATCAACTTATCAAGGTTTGTAAGCTCTTCCTTTTCAGAATGTGTATTATAGGGTATAAAATTCAGACTAGACTCTATGATGTGCTATGAAATTTCCAATTTATAATTAGACTGTTGCTAAAATTCTATCGACTTGCTGAACCAGTATAATAAAGTCAAGTCAAAGAAACAAGTAACGACAAAGCTTAAAGAACACATAATAAGTTAAGATGGATGCGTTGAGTATAAATATTATTTTTATTTAATTGTTTTTTTTATTTAGCAAATCAGAAATATTAATTAAAAATATGTTAAGGTTATGCATGAGGCGTAGTTGTCTTGATTATTATCAGTTGAATTGCAAAGGTTTGTAAAGTAAGATTGATACTTTACCGCAATATATAATGTCAAAATTCGACTTGTCAACTGTTTCACGAAATTCGGTGATCATTATTGACAAGAAGGCTTAGATTGCAAATCTCTATAATCATTTAAGCTAATTTAAAAAAATCCGAAATTACTAATAATATTTGTGTAACCAAGAAGTATTAGAATGAATTACTTCTGTTTGCAGTAGCGGCATTGCGTATTATTTTTAACTCCCGTTACTTTGGACTGAATTTCTGGATTTTGGAATTTGCACCGTTTTTGGACCTTCTTTTTTTGCTCGCCGGCTTGATTTTGTCTCAATAGTGCTCGATGTTGTCATTGATGACTGTAGCACTCTAATTGTTGTTATTATTATTATTTATAATTACTAGGGTATGGTTGTTTCCTTTGGAAAATTTGTTTTAACAAGAATTGATATTATCGGCTTAGTGCAAGACGATCGTATAATGACATTGTTCCTTTGTTAGAAGTGTCTCTTTCATTAGCTTTTATCTGGGGTACTCCCAGATTCAGCCAACAATTCATTGCGCAATACAGGAGTAAAAAATCAAATATTGTTTATGAATATATTGCTTATTAAAAATAAAGAAAGGTGTTGATTATATACTAAGATTCTAAAGTTTACCTAAAAGTCCTTATAAAATCCTGCAATATCTAACTTATTAGATATTGCTAGTTTTAATTAGATTCGATATTGTTTGTTACATTTTTACATAAAAACAAATTAAATATGTCAATCCACAGAAATATTCTGTCTTCAACTGTAGCCGATATCATTAGAAATATTGAAAACTAGTAATTTGTTTACTTGATTAACTGCAAAAATTCTCTCCTAAAAGTTCACTTATCGAACTATGACAGTCTTGCTCTTGGTCGACAATGTATAAACAATAAGTAATTTTTCTCTTCAATGTACACCCTTTTTGTTTGGATTTTAAAGTGAATTTTACGTAGTTCATAGTCTTTTTTATGCTATACATTTTCTCTTCAGTACAAACTAATATATTTGATAAATCTTCTTTAGGTATGTTAAGGTATACTTTTCTATATATTGAGATTAGATTCAACAGAAGCTTGTAGCTGAGATCAGCATTTTTTAATAAAGTCAACTATGTTGTTTTGATTTTAAACAATGTCCAATTAGAAGTTATGGTTTGTATTTTTATCTTACCTAACGTGTAATTTCAATTACTCTTTATGGACTTATATATATCTTGATTCTTAGGTTAAATTAATAGTTAATAATCTCGTAACAAATATTAGATTAAAAATTTTAGTATAATTATTCCATTCCGTTTTCTCCATGAATATCCCTGTTAGAACTTTTGTGCCGTAAGTGTAGATCCCATTGTCGCTGCCTATTTTTTTAGTAGAAGGTTAAAAAAGAGAAAAATTGTATCGTATTACTAAACTTTTTTCTTGCTTACCGTGTCGATGGTTATCCTCGTCTTTTAGATTAGTCTGTCTTCTAAATAATCACAGTGATAAGAATAAGTTGATAAGAATCGAAGTGATAAGAATTTAATTAATTAATTAAGCAAGTGACAAGAACTAAATTATTTACTTTCTAGTTACATTTATTATTAAAATAATTAAATAGTTACCAAAATAAATTAAAATTATGCTGATTGAGTAATTTTATTGTTTTGTTTCTTTGTTTACAGAAACTTATATTTTACAATGAATCGCTAGTAGACATTATGTAAACTATAGAATTTCTGAAGAAATTCTATAATAAAAATAATAAAAATAAGTGACATTTTCTTACTATTCTAGGCAGAACAATAAAATCGTATGACAAAAAACTGAACCTGCTGCAACATAGCTAGATATGTTTTTTGATTGATTGAACACTTATCTGCCTGACGTACATACAATGAGTGAACCGAGAAGAGTACAGCTCGTGTCAAATGGTTCAGCATCATTTGCAACGGCTTCAGCCTCTACAACACAAGCTGTTAAACCATCTGAAAAACCGGCGGCGCATAGTCAAAAGCTGGCTGATAAGATCAAGAAATCGTATCGGTTTAATTTATTGATACCTGAATCGACCAAGACATCATTTCCGGAATTCTCGTACACGGAACTTCTGAGTACTGCGGAAGAAGAAGAGGCAGCTGCTGCCGCTGATGCTGCAGATCCATTCGCTGCACAGGATCGTGCCGATCAAGATCGTTTGGAGCGTATCGCGCGAAAGTTTGAGCAAAAGTATGCACCTAAATCTGGCAAGCGAAAGCGAAGAGATCGCCTGGAGGATCTGGTGGATTTGGGTGATGGCTACGACGATAGCGATTCGTTTGTAGATAATACCGAAGCGTACGATGAATACCTGCCTTGTTCTGTTACCACAAAATACGGAGGATTCTACGTAAATACTGGGGTGTTGGACCTTATACCAGCGAGTGAGGACTCGATTGACGACCTGCCAGTGCATAAAAAGCATAAACTTCAGAACGATATTTCTGATGACTCTGAAGACTCAAGTGTTTTAACTGATGCGTCAAAGAAGGAAGCAGACCGGTTAAAGAAGAAAAAACTCATGAAAAGTGAATTGATCAGCAAAAAACGGAAAAATATTCTAAGCGATGGTGAACGAAAAGAGAAAATAAAGAAGAAGAAGCTGAAAATTAAAGAGACTGTTACTTCAAAAGATTTGAAGCTTATTGACGAATTGGGCAAACATGGGGAAGGTACAAAGGTCAGCATATCTTCAACAGCTTTAGTGAAGCCTGCAGTCGCAGATTCCTCAGCGGATGCTTCTAAGAAACCTGGAGCTACAGACGCACCTCATCTATCCAGCATTGACTCCATAATAGATTCTGTCATCTCTCAAGCCAAGCAATCCGCAGAAGATGACGACGATGAAATTGAACTCTCAAACAGATTGAAGGACGTAATGCAACGAATCAAGCGCCTAGCTGTATCGTCAGATGGAGGTCTGATACGCCAGTTTTCCGAAGAAATCAACACCTTGCTGATAACCGTCGACGCAGAATGTCGTCGACTGCCGCCTCACGTTCGCACTACAGTCATGTTAGACTTGGGTGTGTTGTTTGCGTGCGGGAGAGAGGGATTAATCAAGCGAGTTAAGAAGCTCAGCCTAACGCGACACGACGATAAGCTAAAACGACCAATCAACGAGCTACGCGAAGCAGTGCAACGAATTATGCCAGGTTTACTAGATCGTCACCAGATGGAGCTAGCGGCAGTGGAAAAACTGCGACAGGATCGACAGGCTGACGTGGGTATGGGGGTAGTACAGGGGCGGGGTGGGGAGGATGATAGTGAAGACGATGAGAACGGGGGAGTATCGACCCCCATTGATGCGTCCTCGGGTCAGAATCTACAAAATTCCGTCACCAAGAGAATCAACAATCCTCGCAAGAAATTTGACTGGACGCCAGAACTTCGCGAGTGCCTATGTAGAATCGTTCGGATCAAGATGGAGCATTACGAGATGGCCAGGATTAGAAGTCAGTCAGCCGAGGAGTATCTGAAGGGATTTCTCGAGGCAGAGATTAAGCCTCTGTGGGAGCGGGGATGGATTCAGACGCGTACTCTTGTTAAAGAGAGCCGTACGGCTCATGAGCGTTGGACGGGGAGCGGTGGTAACACACTGTTCTCAAAACAAACGAAATCAACCAATAGTAAAACAGACGAGAGCGGTAGCGCTGGTAATCATAGCAGCAAAGCTGACGATATCGAACAGTGCATAAGTGCTGAAGATAAGTTATCGGTTGGCAATCAGGTTGTTAATAGTATGGGCAAAGCTGATGCCGCTTACAGTGCTTTAGCGATAGATCATCAGATTAAAGAAACTAATAATCATCCAATCAAAAAGATAGAGAATGATTCGAATAAGAACTTAGGTAGAGCATCTGTTGAGTCTGCAGGTGAAGGTGTCTCTATGAACGTTTCAAGGGCAACGAGTTCAACTCCACCTTATGTTATGTCACAGAACGTCGCCGGTCTCAACTCACTTTCTGCTGGCAACAGCAATTCTAACAACAATCGCTCTGCTGCTGTCAGCATTAAGAACAGTGATAAGAATAAGTCGTCTGCTAATTCTTTATCCGTTAATGCTTGCAGTAGTTTGAAAGCTTCGGACAAGCCGTCCAAGGCTATGGGAACTTCGAATCAAAGCAACGTTGTCAATACAGGAAGTTTGATGAAGAGCTCTACTAGCGGTGTCAATAGCAGTGTTAACTCACCCAGCCATGTTGCCGTTACTGTAACACCTGCAGACCAATGGCCGCAGTTCTTCAGTAAGGCAGATAGGAGTCAGATGACTCCAGAAGAAATCATCCTGTTGACATCCGATGGAAAATCGTCCATGACAACATCTGAGGCCAAGCGTTGCACTGCCCCTTTCTCTCATCCCAACTCTGAGAGGGGTAGAAGTCACGGGGGAGCGGGGGAAGGTTGTGGGGTAGGGAGAGATCAAATGAAATTGTCAGAGGGGGTGTCTGGCCCGAGCGGAGCGGGGGATGTTGAAATGGGTTCTGAGTGTGATCAGTTAAAGGCCAGTATTTCTGCTGAAATGTTAAGAAGTCAGCCATCTGTTGAAAAATCTCATGATGTCACCTCTTCTCGTCAGATTTCAAATTCATCTGATCCAACTCAGGTGTCGTTCTCAGCTAAAAACTTGGAAACAAACGCCCAAACAAATTCTATGAGTCAGATTTTACGGGTGGCCAAAGTTTCGAGGAAACGCCTGTCATTGAACGAGCCCTCTCAACATTTTCCATCGTGTAGTTCTAAGAGTTCAAGTGCTGCTGAACACCAGTCGAGTAAGGCAAGTTCTGCTACTGGAGGGAACCCGTCAGGTGCTGGACATTATAACTCCGGGTCTGCAGGAAGTGCAAGATTTACCGCTGCGACAAGTTTCAGTAACTCAAACCCAGTTCATCATTTAGCCGCACAGTCCAGTTCTGCTGCAAATATTTCAGGCCCTCTACCGAAGAGCCCGGTTACCTCACCGATTACAGATGCTGGTTTATTGACAAAAGGTAGGTATTCTTCTGGTCCAAATAATGGTGCGATGCAGCAGCTGTCGCAGCAGCTGAGTGGTCATCAGCAGGGGAAGCAGCTGCAGGCTGGTAAGCAGCAGGGCTTGCAGCAGGTGGGCCTGCAGCAGCTGGGCCAGCAGAAGTCTCCTAATCGTTCTCAGAGAGACATTGAGGATCAGGTTCAGCGGGAGCTGGCCATGGCTGAAAGCACTCGACTCTATGAGCTCTATAAGCAACAGGAGGCTGAAAAGCAACTGAAGCAAATGCAGCAGAAGCAGCAGCTTCAAGAACAACAGCTGAATCAGCAGCAGCTTCAAGAACAACAGCTGAAGCAACAGCAGCTTCAAGAACAACAGCTGAAGCTGCAGCAGCTTCAAGAACAACAGCTGAAGCAACAGCAGCTTCAAGAACAACAGCTGAAGCAGCAGCAGCTTCAGTTTCAGGAGCAGCAGCTAAAACAAAAGCAACTTCAAGAGCAGCAGCTAAAACAAAAGCAACTTCAGGAGCAGCAGCAAAGACAAAAGCAACTTCAAGAGCAGCAGCTAAAACAAAAGCAACTTCAGGAGCAGCAGCAAAAGCAAAAGCAACTTCAGGAGCAGCAGCAAAAACAAAAGCAACTTCAGGAGCAACAGCTAAAACAAAAGCAACTGCAGGAGCAGCAGCAAAAACAAAAGCAACTTCAAGAGCAGCAGCTAAAACAAAAGCAACTGCAGGAGCAGCAGATAAAACAATGGCAACTAATCGATCAGATACAGCAACAAGAGTTGAAACAAAACCAATCGAAGCAGCAACAAGAACTTAAGCAACAGGAATTACTACAGAAGCAGCAAATAGCCTTTCAACAGCAACAACTGCTTCAGCAGCAGCAGTATATGAAATCGAGACCTCAAAGGCAGCAGACAAATTCACAGCAGCTGCAACACAAAGAGCCGGTTAGTTCGGTAAATAGATCCGGAAATACCTCTACCACAGCCCAGGCTTCTAAGTCAGAATCACACATCTCAGGTTTTTCGTCAACCGCGGCTAACGCTGGTTCTATAAATAGACTGAGCGCAGCTCAATACAGCCCAAACGGTTACAGCCAATTGGATCTACCTCTAAGCCCGCTGCGAGGGTTAGGATCACAGGGCAGCCCCAGATCAGCTGATCCATCGTCTCTCGGTGCGGCAGGTTTGTCAGGGTGGCCATCATCAGTACAATCCAGTGCCGCAATGCTGGCTTCCTACATTATGTCCATGTCTGGGAGCTCCGTCCTACCTCCCGTCCAAAATCAACCGGAAGTGGGGCTAGGATCAGCATCGTCTCAAGTGGATTTGTACGCGAGTGAACACTTTGCGAGGAAATCTTATTCTGGTTCTTCGACAGGGACGGACAGTTCTGCTAATTTCAGAAAATAAGTCGCCGCCTTTGGTGACCCTAGTATCACTATGGAGTAGGAATATTCGCTTAATTTAGTTTTATTGTCGTTGAGAAATTCAGTACAGAATTTTTAAAATTCTGTTCAAGACAAAGATTGTTAAATCCTTCCCATTCATCGTATTTTGCTTGCTGGGAGGGCTTAAGATATATCGCATACAACGAGTTGTGTGAAGCTACATTGCGAAGATTGGTGTCTTGTTCATACAACTAGGGACTTGGTGTACCTCCCACCAGAAATGTTACTGGGATTTGAACCAATGGCCTTCTGCTTATGTTTAAGGCAAAGGCAACAGACCAAAATTGAAAATTGGCATTGGCTGTGTTTTTATGGGTAGCCATCTTCGTCATTTTTCAAATGTTGTGTTTCTTTTTAAAACCTTCTTGAAATTACTTTCAAATGGATTGCCACTAAGAATAAAGAAACACGCTGATTGACTGTTTGTACTTTTATTGTTTAGTTGTCTTTATTTAGTCTGTGCATGTATCATGTATGTGTCTAACTAACCGTGCTTCCAGTATACATGTACAGTGTACATATTGTGTTCTACTGTTTGTTGCGATAACTATATGATAGCTTAGTAAGCTCAATAGCATGAGTTGAAACGTTGGTGAATAGGATCAGAGATGAGATCTCTTATCTAATTGTACTGTGGTCTGACAAATATACTTACTTTTACTTTGTGATGTTTTATTTTCACGAAAATTACAAAGACACCTTAAACCATGAATAAAATGACGTGAAAAACTGACAAACAGGCCCGAAGATTCTGACGCAGGCCCACAAAGGCTACAATTAAATTTTAAAAAGTTCATGGTACAAAGAATGCAATTACTCATATCCTAGATAAAGATAAATATTAAATTAGTATATGAAAACAATGACTGAGTGAAACCTCCATCTGTATCACAAAGACACCATCAGAGACAGACCTGGCCGTAGCTTGAACAATTGATCTCATGCTGGTATGACTGGTATATGAGCCAGTAGCATGAGCAGTTTGTTGCTTGTCTGCAGACCAGTAGGCACAGGATTCAAATCTAGTGCTCACCCTTCGTTGATGTGTGTTTGAGACTGGAAATTGGCCTTTACAGCTTTGACTTCGGCTCTCTGTTTCCTCTCAGGACAAAAGAACTAAATAATATCTCTGGAGATGCAAATAATTAATTGTACGCACTATTGATGGATGTTTATTTCTTCTCTGTTAGAATTGGTCTACTCCTATATGCACTGTATGATGGAATATTTAAGTGTTAAATATTGTACAAATTTCAAGGGCACTGCATGCAAAGTGTAAAATAATTTTGCCAGTTTTGATATTGCACCAAATGAATGCTAAACTTTCGATGATATACTTGTATACTTTCTTTCACTTGTTAGCATTTGTTTACTTACTATTGTCTCCTAATTCATGTTGTGTAAGTTAGGTGTGTGTAAGTTAAGTGTGTGTTATTTAATACTATGCATTCATGGACATATAGCTGTAACTTTTATACAGTGTATGCCATCCTCGGTGCAACCTTGGTAACGAAGCAAATGTTGATCTGTTAATGTGTTGTATATAAGACAACACACTGCATTATTTGTGTGTAGTTTTGTACTTTATGTATAAATAGTCTGTGTGAACAGTTTTATAATCTATATATTGTAATTACTTGTTTTATGGTATATGTATATACATTTATGTTGACATTTGGATGCTTGTATATTATGCAAGCATCAATAACTGAAGCCTGCCTTGTGATCAGTGGCATTTTATTAGCTTGCTGTCATTGTCCGTAACAACATCAGGCACTGTGAAACTGATATAAGCTCCTTATGCTATTGTGGCATACAGTGGCGGATCCAGGGCCTGCCCTCCCTACAGAATGTAATTTTGATTTAAATTTACTTTTTATAATCAACTTCAATATTGCATTTATTCTTCTATCCTTCTGCAGAACATGCAGTTAACTAAAGGAATGGTTGAACAGCCGAAAAAAACATCTTCCAAAAGATCTCGTAGCTTTATTTGTGAAAGAAAAATGTGAACAATTCCGTACAAATTACAAAATCTTTTCTTTCTAAGGTGTCAAGCAAGCGAATTTTGGGACGCCTCGTAAAGAATATCTTGGATCCGCCCCTGGTTTACATATTGACTGCACATAGTGTGTGTGAGGCTCTCAGGGGTCAAAGATTTGAACTCTGGTGACCTTTTGATGAACCTTCAGCATTCTGTTTTAAATTTAAGTCCGTGTGTGAAATAGCTATAAACTCTGATTCTAGTATTATTATGTTATATTGACTACTAATTATGGCTATTTTACTAATAATTATAATATATTATTTTGTGATAAAAGTAATATCTAAGTAATTAATAAAAGTTGTACTGAACTTTTCACTTATATATCAAAGTTAGTTAATTTAAATTTGTTTAATATTAAGACTGTATATCACTATTTCAATTTTATAATGATCTATTCCTTTTTATTTCCATTATCAATCTGACAAACCGCAGACTGTAACAATATGACTGATAACATAGCAATGTAACAAATAAGCAATGTAACAAAATTTATGCTTGAGATAGATTTTTCTGCAGAAGTTAATAATAACTTAGTAATGCTAATTTTGACGTCTAACATATAAGGATGGAGTGTGCTGAGAAAAGCTCATGGTTTCATGTTCTACAGCTTTATATGTCTCTTTTGAATGCTGAATCTGCTTACTTGTCTAATATTTGTACCCTTCCATTCTCCTCTCTGGTTGAGGACGATATTTAGGCTAAGGCGTAAATTTTTTGCTGTACTGTTAATTGTCCGTCTCATTCAAGAGCATATCAGACCATAATACTGATAATCATCATCATCTTCCCTTAAATCCTAGTGTAGCTATTGTCTGGAATAATAATAATAATAATAATAATAATAATAATGAAAGTTTAACGTCCGTTTCGTCGTACAAGGATTATGTCAGGGACGTCCCCAGATGGATAGACTGTAACGCAAGATGGATATTAAGGTGTAATGAATCAACATTTCTCGTCTTTGTAGCCTTGAATAGTTTTCTCATGAGTAAGGCATAATTACATCCCTACCGTCGCTGATAGGTGCTTGTGGTTGGGAAACTGAGGTTAAACTCTCTGTTAGTTTAAGTTCATTTGCGATATAAGCTAGGAGTGCTTGGTAGGCCATGGGCTCATTCTTGCCATAAGATAAATAGAATTCATTCTGGAGCATTAAAGAAATCTTGCGCTTCAAAACTAGATACATTATATATATATATATATATATATATATATATATATATATATATATATATATATATATATACATATACATGTATATACATGTATATGTATATACGTATATAATGTACATATATATATATATATATATATATATATACATATACATATACATATATATATGAATATATATATATATATGAATATATATATATATACATATATATATATATGTATACATATATGTGTATAGATATATATCATGATTGATGATATATATATATATATATATATATATATATATATATATATATATATATATATATATATATAAATATATATATATCACCCTTAACCATCAACAATGAAGCGGTCAGATATTCTCATTATAATCTAGCGTCATCTGACGAAGAATAAGTTGATGAGAACTTAAGTTATTTAACTGTTTAATTATTTCTTGTAGTGTTTTTAATCGTTAGGATAAATCGCTTAATCGCTGCTGTCATAATTTAACGTCGTTGTCGCAGACTGTTGATGTCTGCAGCCGTACTCTCAGGAACGTTCTGTGTTTACACGTGTTTTATGTACGAGTTAAACACTCGCTATTATTATAACCACACATGTTTCACATACTGCTTGTTTGTTTTTATTATATATACTCTGTCTAATGTTAGACCAGCGTTATGTTTCTTATCCTGGGATGATGTCATGAAGTTTACATGGAAGTCAGGGTTAGAGACGTCATGTCATTTATCAGTCATTTCTATCAGTCATGTATCAGTCATGTTTAGAGGCGTCCTGTCATATATCAGTCATTCCATCAGTCATTGAGAATTCAGCGTCAGTTTCATCAGCCGCAGTGTTGAGATCTACACGCTGAGCTGTTGTAACAATAGTGACGCTACCTTTCGCTCTACACGTTTTCTTGTTTCATTCAGCTCAAGTGAAGGGGTTTTGCCACCCACCCCCCACCTGTCTGGTGTTTAGAGTCCCACCCAAGATTTCATCACTCTCTGATCACACTGCCCCAGGCAGAGTCTCTAATGCTCTCTCGCGTCCATATAGCATCACCGCTACTTACTCCATCTCGCTCCGGGGCTGGAATCGTTTCTAGAAATGAATTCCGAACAACTTCACAGGATATTTCTCTATTTCAATTACAGACAGATACAGCTCTCGCCTTCTCAGGAGGCGGCGGGAATTTAGATTTAGAATTCGGTTAACCGAAGTTCTATCCTTAGATTTGTTCTCTGCATTTTATACATGTTTACCGCTTAGTGGAACGTGTTTAATGAAATAATTTAGCGTATTAATTTAAAAAATTCGATAATTGAAATAACTTTGAATTTCTGTTGCTCAGAGTACTTCCTGCCCAAGCTAGAGCTGTAATCGTATCGTTGTTGTTGTTCCGGTTGTTGTTGTTGCTGCGGTTGTTTTTGTTGCTGCGTTTGTTGCTGTTGCGGCTGGTTGTTGTTATTGTTGTGGTTGTCATTGGTGCCATTGTTATTTTTTGGTTTCATCTGGTTGTTGTTGTTGCTGCAGTTGTTTTGTTGAGGCTTGCTGTTGCTGTTGCTACGGTTGATGTTGTTGTGGTTCTTGTTATTGTTGTTGTTGATGCGGTTGTAACAATTAAGAGGCAAACAATTAAGAAGTAAAGTATTCAGAGAATTTAAAATCAATGCCTGGCTTTTTAGGTAATAAATATTAATCGGTACTAGTAAAAAAATACAATAAGCCACACTTACAATTAAAACATGACGGTCGTTTACATTGAGTAGATTTAATGCGCTAAAACTGATTTATTCCCCCCCCCCCCCGGCCTGTTCACCCCACGCCATATCTTCTTATCCTTTCCGTGACTCTGCCACAGCCGAGGTGGCAATAGAAGGAGTTCTGGATAGGAGCAACTAGAGGTTTGCCATGCAAAGTCTACAATACGGCGCATGGGGTCCCTAAGGAATAGACCATTGCGTGAGAACCCTAAGTAACTCCTTATAATTGAGTGTGTGCATGAACGACAGGTGGCATAGTGAAGTTCTAAATGATCGATCGAGAAGTTAATTGAAATGTCGTGGGTTCAATTCCCAGATAAGTAACTAATGAGGGAACAAAATATCGAACATCCGTAAGACCGATATATTGCTACAAGACTGCTAGTTGCCCGATGGTTTAATCTTGCAGTATTAAAAACTAAAGAAACATAAAACTAAAGAAAACATACATGTAGGTCTAAATTTTGACCTGCTTGCCTTGGATCATGGACTTGCACTGTTTTGATCTAGCTCTCTCTTGTGGTCTCTGTGTACTCAGTCGTCATCGTGTGGTGCTTTGGCGCCTGTTTATGTAGAGTCTGCTAGAGACGTCCTGACATTACCTTATGGCGAGGAACCGGACCTTAAATTCTTATTGATTGATTAAAAGTGAAAGATATCATCATGGATAATCAATTCAAGTATAATCACGGTATCCTTGCTACCGTGTATCATAACGGTAACATTGCTTACCTTATGGTTGTCAACCCGTTACACTTAGTGTCTTTTGTGACTCTAATGTTATAACTCACTTCTATTAAGAAATGAGTCTATTAAGATATTAACATCATTTCAAGATTTAACACGAAAGCGATATAAAACGAAATTATCTACCCATTGAAAATTTGAAATGTAGGTCTAATTAGTATATTTATCTCATTGGCTCACATTGTAGCCAATAATTGCAGCGCATTGCGTTGCTGAAAATTATCAACAAAATGCAAATAAAACTGCTTCAGCTGCTGATAAAAATGCTTCAGCTGCTGATAAAAATGCTTCAACTGCTGTTAGAACTGCTTCCGCTGCTGATAGAACTGCTTCAGCTGCTCATAGGATTGCTTCAGCTGCTGATAGAACTGCTTCAGCTGCTGATAGAATTGCTTCAGCTGCTGATAGAACTGCTTCAGCTGCTGGTAGAACTGCTTTAGCTGCTGACACAGCTGTAACTTCGACTCTGAACTCTTTTCCGCTCAGATGAAATATGTTATTGTCAAGGTCAGAGAGACCGGAAGTAACCAACCGTAAAGAGGAAGTGAACGCCAGGACGCTAATAAATGCTGGAGTTGTGATGGAAGGATGGTTCAAAACAAACAGTTTTTCCATGATTGCTACTTTTTGAAGTCTTCAGAGAGATTCTTGGTTAAGCGGATTGTCCAGACTGGTTCAAATTTAAATTGATTATTGCTGTTCTCCGCGATTAATAGAAGCTGCGCAAAATGTACACAGCACAGAAGCGTCAATAACCTTCCAACCGTTTATTTCACTCCATGCAATGTCATTGTCACTCACTGATGATTTCATCCGTAATCCATGAGTATTTATTTGAGGTTTTGTGTGATGAAAAGAAAGCACATTAGTTCTGATTCTGAACAGTTCTGAAATTCTGATGAGTCAGATTTTGATGAGTCTTATATAAACCAGGAGAATAGGCAGCCAACTCTTATCAATATCTAGCAGAATTAATAAATAAAAGAATTCTATATGCTATCTGCTTATTTGTGATGAAGATACACACAAGCCAGAGAAAAAGAAGATACACACAAGACAGCTAGGCCACTCAGACAAAAGTTAAAAGAGGTTAAGATATAAGGAATGCAAACAAGTTAAGGACAACGAGGAAGAGAGAGAGAGAGAGAGAGAGAGAGAGAGAGAGAGAGAGAGAAAGAGAGGAAGAGAGAGAGAGAGAGAGAATCTGTCATTGTTAGAGAGACACTTGTTGGTAGAGTACGTAATACAATGCCCGTGAAATTCAATCTCACCAGGATAGATCCAAACATCTGCTCCATATTGATTTCAACTGACTGTTGAGCGTTTTCTTAGCTCGTGAAATTTGAACGAAATTTAAGCATAATTGAAGAGCAGAATCGGTACGGGATTGAAACTAAATTATTCATATATTCTATCAGAACTTCATTGTCTTAAGTTCTACTGGAGATTCCTATCAATTTTATCATCAAAATCATTAAATTTCTTCAGATCTTCCGTGATCCAGTCTATTCCATTGAACTCTATTCCACTGAACTTTATTCCACTGAACTCTGTTTCGCTGAACCCTATTCCACTGAACTCTATTTCACTGAACTTTGTTCCGCTGAACTTTGTTCCGCTGAACTTTGTTCCGCTGAACTTTATTCAACTGAACTCTATTCTACTGAACGCTATTCATCAGCTGTTAGAAGCTAACAGCTGTTGTAGAAGTAACATCAGCTGTTAGAAGCTAACAGCTGCTGTAGAGGTAGCATCAGCTGTTAGAAGCTAACAGCTGATGTAGAGGTAACAGCAGCTGTTAGAAGCTAACAGCTGCTGTAGAGTTAACATTAGCTACTGGAAGCTAACAGCTGCTGTTAGACGGCGGGATTGGCGCACTTGGTTTAGTTGCGCGTCAATTATTGAAGTTAAGCTGCATCGACCACGGTTAGTACTTTGTGGGTGACCACCTTGGAAGACCGAGTGCTGGTAAAAGCTTAGGAAGGAAAAACTCCTAGGGTGATGGAAGGTTATTCTTAAATCCGCGCCGGCTGCAATTGATGCGCCATCAAAAGGCAACGATTACTAATAACCATGGAGAGGAAGGAGGAAATGAGCCTTAAACAAACATCTGTGCTTCCTGACCCAGTGTGCCGTTATGTTATGTTAGAAGCTAACACCAGCTGTTAGAAGGTAGCAGCTGCTGTGAAAGTAACATCAGCTGTTAGAAGGTAACAGCTGCTGTAGAGGTAACATCAGCTGTTAGAGGCTAACAGCTGCTATAGAAGTAACAGCAGCTGATAGAAGCCTATAGGCGTTAAGATAACATCAGCTGTTATAAGCTCACAGCTGCTGTGGAGGTAACATCAGCTGATAGAAGCTAACAGTTGCTGTGGAGGTAACATCAGCTGATAATAATAATAACAACAATTAGAGTGCTACAGTCATCAGTGACAACATCGAGCACTATTGAGACAAAATCAAGCCGTCGAGCAAAAAAGAAGGTCCAAAAACGGTGCAAATTCCAAAATCCAGAAAATAACGTTAAGCCTCTGATAGAGGCTAACAGTTGCTGTGTAGGTAACATCAGCTCTGCAGTCAAGCAACTCTTAGAGTGTCCGAACTCTCACCTCGTATAGAGTCGTGTCGCAGGAGCTACAAAGTCCTGTTTAGTTACCAATAGGATGTTTATCATTAATAATCTATAGCGATTAACTTTATTCACTTTGCTTACTTTAAAACTTATTGATAACATTAAAATGTAGTTTATGTAATATAATTTATAATTAACAAATATTGGAATATATACATACATGCATATATATATATATATATATATATATATATATATATATATATAATATATACACATGTATCTATATATATATCTATATATATACATGTAGCTCTATGTATGTATATATATATATATATATATATATATATATATATATATATATAGCTACATGTGTATATATTATATATATATATATATATATATATATATAAAAGTTATAGGCTATTCTTTTATTCTTTAGATCAGAAATCACTGCAAGTAATCAAATAATCTGAGTTTAGCAAATAGAACTGCAAGTATTAGTCAAATAAGATAAATAAAAATCTGATAAGTTTAGCTTATCTTCAGTTTTGTATCCCTGGTTAGGGGCCCAGGAGGCTCGTCTGTGCTTGAATCCGTGATCATTTGCTTTCCGGTCGTTGTATAAATACCTAGGGCCTAGGCTAATTGAGTTGGTAGGCTGAGAGCAAAGTTCACTGCAGCCAGTTATACAATGTACTGTAGTTAGTTATACAATATAGGCCTACTGTATTCATGTACATGTATATGGAGTAGTTTTAGAGGCGTACCTCTTCAGTATTAGTTGATGGAAATATCGAGTTAAATATTATAATTACAATTATAAAAAATTATTAAAATAAAACTTGATTTTTATTATTAAATATTAGAAGTAAAATTAGCTTTTTGCTACGAGAGGAATGCAATATCTACAATAATAAGAATAATAAAATATTAATAATAAAAATAGAAACACCAAGATCAGTTCGACGTGTTGAGCCGATCGTATTTGAATTGGGCCATTAAACGACTAATTATAAAATGACTAAGAACTTAGATGAATTATAAAGCTAATTAACTCTAATACTAATTAACTATTACGCTAATTAAGTAGTTTTGTAAATTCAGTGGATCCAGGTGCTTGTATCAAAACCATGATATAAGCAAAATTAAGTTTTAACAGCCTCCACTGGGCCAGATAGATGGCCGTGTGACTGATTTGATCATTTAGACCGTCATTTAGCTTTTTTCTGAAAATGTAAGTTTTACTCTATATGGTACAGGCGGTATAAAATTCTAAACTCAACCTGTGTCCTGTCCGGGACCTTGAGAATAGTTCAACGGGCGACTGCATGTTTAATAAAAACGCATCAAGGGATAGGTCCTACTTTTCACGAAGAAAGGCAAAGTAATCTTTGTGAAGATTTCAATAAACTGAATAAATATTTGGATAAAATTTTAGACTGGCGAAGGTTTTTCCAGAGTTTCCACATAGCTCTATGAGATCTTTTGAGTGTGATGAAAAGAGTTGACTCTTTCACTTAGAGTGATCTCTAGAGACGAGTTCAGCTAACTTTTGAACTTCGCGAAGAATAAAAAGCTAAGGTTTACGTTAGTTTCCTCACTCGAAATCGATGCTAGTGACAGGTGAGCCCAGGATTTGAACCCCGCAGATACTGATCTGCGGTCGAGTATCTAACCGACTTCGCCACTGGCTCCAGCCAGTGTTTACGTATAGCGGAATGTTAAGGCTCTCAATAATGTCACAGGGTCAATGATAGTTATCTCAATTTATCTGGCTGCAATAGTTTTCATTTATAAATTATTAACAGCATCTAATTGCATTGATCAGAGCGTACGAATTTCTATTAATGAATTAAAAAATTAAAATATACCTGTATGTTCAGTTATAGCTTCCGTTTTCATCAAGAATAGCCATTGCAGCACACGTAGGGCCTATATTTTATTATTATAAAATAGAAAATTCTTTGAGATTTTTGTTTTCTCTCCGTATCCCTTTTAGTCGTCTCCTACAACACATGCGGTTTTTTGGACTTTTTTGGATCTACCAACTAACTGCAAAGACAATCACTGTGTAAAGTCGTTTTTAGCAGAAGGCTCTTTCAGCGACGAGATAAACTTCTAAACTAGTAATTATTTTTCAAAACCCATTGAGATTTTACTTTAACCAATCCGTTAAGCTACTTTGTCACTTTTGTCTTTAAGTCAGCCTCTGGCTTAATGTTACGTCACGTACCATTTCAATCAACGACAATAATAATAGTAATATAATAATGATAATAATAATAATAATAATCTCCGACAATTTCTATAGGGGGTCATGGCCGGTGTCCGGTCTTCGAGACCGCTTTACAGGTTCCTGGCAGGTTGCATTATTCCTTTCCATGATTAAGCATTTCTCTGCTATTAATAACGCTAATCGGCAGCAAGCTTCGATACAAGATTGACCTTCCATGTGGATATCCATCATTTTCTACTGACCTGGGCTTTGAACCCAGGCCGCTTGTTTCCGAGGCGAACACCCTAACCGTTACTCCATATCCCCTCTCCGATGTCTTACTCACTCTAAAACTAGTAGTTAATATTGCAGCTAGAGATTAAATTAACGACTGAAAATTTGATCAACTTTAACATCGTGAGGTTAGAAATTGGATTTAAATCAGAACCAGCTGATAGGACGAGGAGGAAAGTGTCAGGGTCTACTGGCTGGCTAATTTCCTGTTTATTCTTATCTTATCGCTCAGTTGACGCAGGTCATTGATTTAAGATTATTTATAGATTCAACGACAGCGTCGCGTGGTTTCTAATCTCTGACCAATCTCTACCAGATCGCACTTGATTTATTAAAATCCTGCAGTTTTTAGGGGCCTGAGAACTGAGTAACCGGTATTTTTTTAGTCCACCGTTTAATTTCCGATCATTACGTAATAGCGCTAGATACAGTACATTACTGTATTAGATTTTATTAGAAAATAAGGTTTCTGAAAGTACAAAAATTACACGCCTTTTAAAGTCTAATCTGCTATAATGTAATTCAGCTGAAATATAAAGATATTAGTGATGTTTCATGTAAATATTTTTGAACATGCTGATTTTAATTAGCAGTGAGCTATAAACAGGCGCTCAGACCGGTAAATATGTAGGCTATTGATCCTTAGAAGAAGAAGAAGAAAAAAAGAAGAAAAAGAAGAAGCAGAAGAAGCAGAAGAAGAAGAAGAAGAAGAAGAAGAAGAAGAAAACACAATCGCAAAAGTTTTTGAAAGTTTAAAATAATTTTATTAATGAGCGATAGAAGCGCATAGTTTCTACTCATCTCATATTGTTAGACAGGAGGTAGCGAGCGGGACACACCCAACACGATGATAATTAATTGTTTCCTTAGATGTCAACTGCTTAAACAAAACTTTAGCTTAAACACTTTCGATTAATTAATCCATAGTGTTAAATTGGGAGGATTAGCTAAATAGTGTTAAATAGAGGATTAGCTGGGCTCAAATGGTTAGAAATGAGGAAGTCCTGGAGAGAGTTGGTACAGATAGACAGTTGATAAATGTAATAAGAAATAGGAAGAAGAGTTGGATAGGACACATTCTAAGGGGGGAAGGTCTATTAAAAGAGGTCATAGAAGGTATAATAGAAGGAAAAAGAGGCAGGGGCAGGCCGAGATTAGGTATGTTAGATGATTTAAAGACCCACTCATATTTGGAAATGAAGAGGAAAGCGGATGACAGAGAAGAGTGGAGGCGTTATATACCACAGACCTGCCAGTGGGCAGTGCACTAAGAGAGAGAGAGAGCGTGTTTAATAATTAAATAAACTGTCGTAATATTCTGCATAAAACAACCCTTTATAAATCTAAAGCGATGCACGAGCTTATACTGCAGGTAAGGTAAAGGCACAGCCTGTGGCTTGAGAAAAACTGAATTTTTGCAAACGGTTCCATTTTCAGTCTGTTAAGAAATGACTCAACTGCTAATGGGAGTACCAGTATGTACTCCTTTGATTATAGTATGGCAGGCATCGTATGTATAGTTGTATGTATGCATTATATATACATATTATATAATATATATATATATATGTGTGTGTGTGTGTGTATACTGCATATATATATATATATATATATATATATATATATATATATACATAGGCTACATATATATCATATACGATAGGCCTATGTTATATGCAAATATGTACATTGGACCATTCACTTGACACTACACTAGAAAGAGAGAGAGAGAGAAATTGACTATATATACATTGTTATGCTTACTGTTTTATTGTAGATCAGGTTTCTCAATGGATACAACAACCTAAAACAATATTTTAATACTCCCTAATTTAACACTGACAATCTTCAAAGGAATTTAAGCAGTCATGGATATGCGTAGTTCATTTCTACTCTTCAAACATTGGAGACCGTTATTAAAGTTAGAGCATTAGGCGATTGGTCGGGAATTAATTTTTTTAAAGTCAGCGATATCAAGAATTTTGTATTCCTTCTTGGAATGATGGATAATTAATTATATCTTTAATACATGCCTTTCTGAGTACTCTTTATTCTAAAGAATTCGAAGATTAGCTAATTTAATTTTGAAACATTTCTAGAACTATTGTGAAATTTATAATTTCATTGATATCTATGCATTTAGTAATATGAAATGAGTTTTACGTTGCATTTTTTTATTAAGGTAGCGAAACTTAGATACAGTAGCTATTCCATTAACGCTTTGCTGTCGTACGCTAATTAAAAAACCGTTAATTAAGTCGTTATTAGGGTAAATCCTACATATATTTTTCAACGGCAGGATCTAGTAACTTAAAAATACTAATTGTACATTTGGCAGAACAGTCTCTTATTTGCACTTATTTTCATTTGGCTCAGCAATCTCTTAATCTTACATTGAACATGCAGAAATCCATCCGCATAAACGAAGCTCAGGTACTCTACCTGGCTACCAAGGCCAGGACTGAAAACACCATTGCTGGATACCTGCACAAGAAGAGCAGTGATACTGGGAAGTGGCAGCAGCGCTACTTCGCAGTGTTCCACAACATGCTGTTCTACTACGAGAACGACTCTTGCCCCAGACTCTCAGGTATGGCCCTACTCGAAGGCTGCTACTGCGAGAGGATCGTCAGCGCCTTCGTGGGCAGAGGAAGAGAAAGCGAAAAACAGGTTAGTTACTCCATGGACTTCTAGATAATTATCTTAAGATGCTATATATAAAGGAGTCTATGGTTAATCGTATCATATTGATTAGTGTTCTTCTTTGGACTGATTTTCTGGATTTTGAAATTTGCACCGTTTTTTGACCTTATTGTTGCTCGCCGGCTTGATTTTGTCTCAATAGTGCTCGATGTTGTCATTGATGACTGTAGCACTCTAATTGTTGTTATTATTATTGTATAGTATTGATTAGTGTTCTTCTAGAAAACAAATTACGAAATGTTGCAGTAATAGGAGGATAGAACTGTAGAAAAATGGATTTTTGTAGAAATGTAGTTTTATATAGGCCTAGCTATTTGTAGAAATATAGTTTTATTTAGCTATTTGTAGAATTATAGTTTTATTTAGCTATTAGTAGAATTATAGTTTTATTTAGTAATTTGTAGAAACATAGTTTTATTTAGTTATTTGTACAAACATAGTTTTCTTCACAAAAGGCGACGATTAGTCGATTACTAATATAATCATGGAGAGGCATGAAGGAAATAGCGAAAAATACAAAAACAGCAACCAAGATAGGAAACATGTAGCACATGCGGTGTGTCATGTGTATCATGTCGTATGTTTGAAATGTCAACTGGTTATACAGACGCTAATGTACATCACTCTCTTTAGAGCTTTGCCAACTGGCAGGTCCAATGTACATATTAATACTCAGAGTTAACTTTCTCGCTCCATAAAGAGCACTTCATAGATCAATAAGTTAATTCCTATAAGTTAATTCCTTAATGTAGACCAATTGCTGGAGCCTAGGCTCTCACCAACCCTGTGCCCTCTCTGACGTTGGCTTCGATCATAGTTCCGTGCCGCCTTTTACGACACGTGCAGTGCACGAGTGGTCTATTCCTCTGCAACCCCGATACAATACAGGTAGCATAATATTACAATATTATAGTTTGTGTTATAAGATATAAAATATAGGCTCCATATACTTGCATACCATTCTTTTGTATATCATGAACCTGCCAGTAGGCAGTGAACTAAGAGAAAGAGATAGATATATGTATAATGCATAAAAGTAATATATTGTATGTATCAAGGTGAAGTTAATATCACAATAAATGGTACGAAATTGGAACATGTAAGGAGTTTCAAATATTTGGGTCATACTATAACCGATGATGGGAAATGAGAGACGGAAATATGCAGTAGGATTGCACAAGCAAAAGCGGCCTTTGGTAGTAGAAAAGAACTATTAACAAAAAGTCTAAAGAAAGACACAAAGATAAAAATAGTGAAAACTTTGGTTTGGACCGCTATTGTATGGATGTGAAATATGGACCTTAAGGAAGGAAGATATTAGGAAACTGGAGGCATTGCAATTGCGGATTTGGAGAAGAATGGAGAGGATTTGCTGGACTCAAAAGGTTACAAATGAGGAAGTCCTGGAGAGAGTTGGAACAGATAGACAGTTGATAAATGTATTATGAAATAGGAAGAAGAGATGGATAGGACACATTCTAAGGGGGGAAGGTCTATTAAAAGAGGTCATAGAAGGTAGAATGGAAGGAAAAAGAGACAGGGGCAGGCCGAGATTAGGTATGTTAGATGATTTAAAGACCCACTCATATGTGGAAATGAAGAGGAAGGCGGAAGACAGCGAAGAGTGGAGGCGTTATGTACCATGGACCTGCCAGTAGGCAGTGCACTAAGAGAAAGAGAGAGAGATTGTATGTATAATTCAGCGGCTAATGCTTACTAGAACTCTCACGCTGGCTTATCTTATAGCGTCACCTCTTTCCAATGCGTCAGCTGCCTTTGAATGAATTCTAATTTTCTCAAAATTCACTCGAAGAGAATCGAATTCCTTTTTTCTTCCATTTCTTACATAATAATAATAACACACATTATGATGAAATGATCAACTACGTTGATATCTATCACTTTTAATATCGCATGCTAAATCCGTTAGGCAATTTTGTCCACTTTCCGTGTAGCCAGTCCCTTGAATGCTCGAAATTTTACTCTCAGATCAGCGCGGCTTACAGAGTTACAATTAGGAATTACAGAGGAATTTTAATTAGGAATTACAGAGGTTTTCTGTAATTCTCTACTATTCCTCTGAGAGAGAAAGGGATAGACAGACAGACAGACAGAGAGAGAGAGAGAGAGCATTATAACTGGGCGATTCTTCGCTCTAGAACTGAATCAAATACGACATCATAGTTTTAGGCCTACTCCCTTACGACCGATGACGATTTTCATCAAAAGATTTGCGGGTGGATTATAGCCTACACATCAGGAAGAGTCATATAAGAATTAGATATTTTCATATATGGAAATAGATACGAGATTTCACTGATGAAATAGTCACCGACTCTTAGCATCTTAATAGTCAATGACTCGTTTTACATGAACAAATAAATATAATCAATTCTTTGCTCTGTTTCGCTGTTGTAATGTGTATATACATGTATATATATATATATATATATATATATATATATATATATATATATTTATGTATACACGTATACATATGGTATATATCTTGCTTTTGAAGAACGTAAATCAGGGTGACTACAATCGCCGCACCCTAGATAAACACCTAACTATATATCATTCCTACATCGTCTACAGCAGTCAACCTGTCTAATCCGCTAATGCAGAATTTCAACGATTTCCTGTAAATGACAAATCGACGGATTGCGACGACGACTTTTTATTCCCGTGGTTATCGCGCTAATTAACTGGCACATTACTACTATTTGACGTATCCCTCAGTGATATACAGCCATCATTCAATGACTGACTTGCTTAATAATACCGCGTGATATTAATTAATTCATACACTAATTCAATACATATTTGTTTCTATGATTATAAAATTAATAAACTGTAGCATTTATCTGATTTCTTATTATTTTATTATCTCGTTCTTCGTCTCTCTCTTTCTTTCTTTAGTTCTGCCCAATGGCAGGTCCAAGTTGTTTATATATGCTCGAGATCTGCTCTGATGGGCTTAAACTCCATGTCTCTCAATTTGTAATTGAACTCGCTATCGACTACTCCAAATTTACTCATGACAGTTCACAGATATTTCGCTTTCGTCGTTCCGTAACTTAAATAAGTTGACGAATTTCAAGTCGCAATATTTAATAATTGCAAAACCTAATATACCTAATACGTGTATGCAAAAAATCATAATTTTTGTTTTAGTCCTGCTGCAAATTGAGTCTCTAAAAACAAGTTCATCTAGCTTACTGATTGAGCATGATCCATTGATTAAATATTCAATGAAATAGTCATAAAATATGATAAACCTCTCTTTACAAGATTCTAAGAGTTCTCATACCTACTGTAGATGTATGCAAGATATTCATACTGAGCTTATTATTAAAAGTAATTATCTGTTCTCCTAAAATGCTTTTCTAGAATTTGCCTCTGCAGTATCAACCTATTTATGCTTATGTCACTACGTTCGATTGAGTGATCGATTTGATACTTATCTACCTGATAACACAGACGTCGTGGCTTCGACTTCGAGCAGGACAATGCCCAAGGACTGAGGAACGAAACAATGAAATAGCGTTGCATCTTTATATTGGCTTAAGCTTGTAGTAATTCGAGGGCTCTCAGATTTCTTTTATTATTAGAATTAAAATTTATCTAATCTCTAGGGAACATAGTTTGTGTAAATTTGACCTATTAAAATCGTCTACATGCAAAATTCTTTCTACATCGATGATGCTATTAAGCACTGTCGTTGCTGTGTGATGGTAACTGCGATAAATCAAATATAATTTATACGTCACGTGACTCACGGGAAATCTGCGATGTGGACTGTATGAGTGCTTGATCATTGTATCACAAATTATAACATAAATCATGATCTTAATCATTCCGTAATCTACTCTTAAAGTCATAAATTATGATCTTAATCCGTCCGTAATCTACTTTAAGAGTAGATCATAAATCGTAAATCAATCATAAATCATAAATCAATGCAAAATTCACGACATCTAGAAGCATATATCAATCCTCGACTCATTGATTACTAAGACAATTTTCATATCTCTCTCATAAAGTATTCTGCCAAGTGACAGGTCCGTGGCAAATATTTACACTCACATGCAGATTTTGCACGCCATACATAGAGCATCCCATCGATTAACGAATTAATAAATTCACAAATGCTATACCTTTAATATATTCACTCATATATTTTGTAATGTAATGTTGGTCTATTCTTATACAATGGCCCGGACACAACTTGAAAAATATTTGAATGTATAAAATAAATTATTTATACAGTATATAATATGTACATATAGGCCCTACACCACTTATAGATATGTATATATATATATATATATATATTAGCCTAATCAAAATATAACCTATTATATAATGTATTAATATATATAGGCCTATATACATTTATGCAATATATATAAATATATATATATATATATATATATATATATATATATATATATATATTCAAAGCGCACATTCATTTAAACTGCAAATTAGGCTGATTTTTTAAATGCAGTGAACAGCAAGAACAGACATGAAAGAAATGCATATTTTAAAATGACCAATAAGTTACATTTATGCTAATATTCGCAGATGTAAAGAGTTCTATGGAACATATTCCTACACAATGAATTGTCTAATAAATCTATGCACTCTTGCTCAATTGATTATGACGGCATAATTGAACGGCAGGCAAGTATGCACGAGGACTCGAATTGTATATGTAGGCATATTCAACGCCAGGCATGTGCGATGTTTATAATACCTTATGAGTGCTAACCTAAATATATAGCCAATTATTTCAATTAGAGGCATTCTGGCATTGTCTACTGTACAACTCCTACGGCTAGAGCGGCTGTTGAGTTAATACCCATAGTGATATCCGCTGTGTACACGACGCAAATCAGGCAATCATGTAAAGATACTGCTCCGAGGTAAGGCATGATGTTTTCCCACACTCTTGTAACAATTACATCAGTGCTAGGCCCGCAGCTTATCGTTTAGGTGTCTGCTTGCGGAGCAGCAGGTGCGGTGATTGAATGCAGTGCTCGCTCCGTCACTGACATATGCTTCGTGACAGGAAATTGACTTTAAACTTTGCTTTATAAGAACGATGCTCATGTGATGCAAGAATGCTACAGTAGATACCAAACGTATGCAATATCTGACTTAATATGTTGCTAATAAGCAAATGCATAGAACGACATCGGGAAATTAACTGTAAAATCATATTTGTCGCAAGTCAGTTTTTAAAATTTTACTTTACAAAACCTGATGTATTATTATATTTAAATCAACCGGTTGTTTAATGGAAGGTTATAATACAATCGTAGCGAGAGTGAACGCCGTTTGTGCTTAGTAATATAAAAACTAAAGCTAAAAATATCAAAGATTATAATAAAAATAATAACAATAAAACCGAGAGAAAGATATGAGAGAGAAATAGACAGAAAGAGAGAGAGAGAGAGAGAGAGAGAAATTAATATAAAAAGAAGACCCTAATATTACAAAATTGTTACTGGATATTTTCTCTTCAACGTTAAGCTGTCCATTGCAATGATTGCACGTCAAGTATATTTTTAAAAATCATCGTCTTGCTCAGAGCTAGACAGTTAAGCTGTATATAATAAATACTTTCGAAATGGAAAGTACTTCTCTAATTATTTGCAATTTTGAAAAAATTATGAGAAAATTATTTTTATTAATTAATTACATATAGAGCATTTTCACCGTGTTGTGTCCAAGTTGCTTGAAGAAATATGCTCATGTCGTAGATCCAAACCAACGTCACAAAGGGCATTCGGTTGGTGAGCGCCTAGGCTCCAAAAATTGCTACAAAAACTTAAACGAATGGATTGAAAGTCTGTTCGTATCCAGACCCGGGTTAAACTGAGATTTAAGGGAAGATGATGATGATGAATTACATTTGGAGCAAAAAACCATACAGCACAAACATACGCTCGCGTGTATGCAAGCACTTACACACACGAACACACACACACACACACACACATATGTATACATATATATATATATATATATATAATATATATATATATATATATAATAACAATTAGAGTGCTACAGTCATCAATGACAACATCGAGCACTATTGAGACAAAATCAACCGGCGAGCCAAAAGAAGGTCCAAAAACGGTGCAAATTCCAAAATCCAGATAATCAGTCCAAAGTAAAGGAAATTAAAGAAAAGGAGGTTTAGGCGCAGGTCGCTGCTCATGGACACTTGATGAAAAAGAGAGATGGAAAAGATAGGTCTTCAACTGCCTATGGAACTGCCTATGGAACTGCTCATAGGAAAGCAAAGGCCGATGTGCTTCAAATGAAGATTTCCGAAGATTGGATAGAAGAGAATTTCAGATCTGCGGTGCAGCATGCTAGAAAGAACGTTTAGATAGCTTAAAGACCGAAGGTAAGCTAGTTCTTAGAAGAGTAATTAATTTAGAAGAGCGAGTAACAGCAGACTGCATCACTTTAATCAAGTGAGACATACAAGTTTGTCCAGGGATGGTGATGGACTATAGGTTAACGAAGCTGTATATATATATATATATATATATATATATATATATATATACACGTATAGAGAGAGAGAAAAAAAGTAATACCGCATAAATTACTACAACAAAAAATTAGAACACTATATAACATAAATAGCATCTGAAAATGTATCGATAGCAATGACCTAGACAGACTCAAACAACAAAAAGCTTTGAAGTTTAAGTCATTAAATCTTTCTCGAAACAAAATGATATCTTCTCAAGTTACGTCAAAACTGTTCATAAGGTCTGATTGTGCGAGTCGCTTTGCCTATAGAAAGTCTTCAGAGTAATTGCAAATAAGTACATGTGACATAGTTACTCTCTGTCTCTATCTTTCTCTTTGTCTGCAGAGTAATTGCAAATAAGTGCATGTGACATAGTTACTCTCTGTCTCTATCTTTCTCTCTTCTCTCACTCCATATCTTTCACTCTCATTTCAATTTCACTTTTTTCAGTCTGTTTTTAACATATTAATTTTATATTCAATTCTTCGTGAACCATATGCTCTCTCTCTCTCTTTATCTCTCTATTGCCTCTCTATTGTCTCTATTCATTGATGGATGGATGGAAGAAGGTAGAAATTGTCATATTTCATTCAAATTTCAAAATTGTTAATTTGTATGGTTATTGGTTAAACCCTCGATTGAACTGTTTCGACCAACTGGTCCCTAGCAAATATATGCTGTCAAAGTATAAAGAAACGGAGGTGTGCTATTGCCTTGTATATATTATCCTCTCTCTCTCTCTCTCTCTCTCTCTATCTATCCCTCATTCCTTCTCTCTATCTCTCACTCGCTCTCTCCTATCATTTGTTTGATAAGTATAAACCTATATCTAAGGCATGTACATGGCATATTGCGTCTGTAGTCTTCTTCATGTTATTTCAATCAATCCTTTTCGCATATTTACATTTTCAAATCACCTAGCATTATGGTCTTGAAGGTAACTTTATTAAGCTAGTTTTTCCTTAGTTCTCACATTTGGGATGTAGATTTGTGAAAATCTGATAGCATATCAAAATCTTCTATATAGTAATATCGCAATCTCTAGTATTGACTGATATATTATCAAACTATAAAACAATAATTTATAACATTTTGGCTATCCTATCATTGGCTAAACATGAATTATTAGAAACAAGAAATCTCATTAAACACAGATTTTCATTGGTGCCATTAGTATTGTATCACGGTTGATGGCGTCATTGATATATCATGTTGATATCATTAGTGCTGCGTCATGATTGATGGCGTCAATTGACATATCGTGACTGACACCATTATTGTTATATCATGTCTGATGGTTTCGATTGATATATCATGGCTGATACCATTAGTGTTGTATCATGGTTAATGGCGTCATTGACATATCATGATTGATAGCATTAGTGATGTATCATGGTTGATAGCGTCGATTGCTACGAATAAAGAATGTGAATTATCTAAATACAGGAATTATTGATAACACGTCGCCATATTGTTTCCGGTTGATACACTCACAGGACCGATCACTTCCGGTATTGGGACGTGATGACTTGGACTTGCGCTAAAACACACAAAAAGTTCATCCAGGATGATAACTAGACCCTTAGTGCAACATGTTCCACAACCAGTGGGGTTAAACCATCAATTTTATGTTGTAGGATCTCTATAAACCTCCGGGCCCCTAAAATTTAATCCGGGCCCTGAATAATCTGACCCCGGGACCCTTACGAATAAAATCCGGGCCCCGTGCATCATGTGGGACTCTGCTAGCCTTTAATATTAGGTCAGATTATATATATATATATATATATATATATATATATATATATATGTATATATATATATATCTTCAGTGCACTGCCAAGTTGCAGGTTCAAGGTACATATTCATACTCAAAGTCTGCTTCCTCGCTCCATAAGAGCACTCCTTAGAGCAACAAGTTATTCTCTTCACAAAGGCTGTGCTTTATCGATACCTTATGTAGCCTATAGCTTGGGAAAAGTATGGCTTCTGAGGTGGTTTCCCGTTGCCTTCCTCAGTTAGATGGATTAATTACCATCTAATTCTGGAGGAAAATATTTCATGGGCAGATTATTTATATAATTAATTGAGAATACAACAAGTTAAGACTTTTAAGTGATTCCGGTAAAGAATTTAACAAAATTGTAGTGAGATCTCTATTGCCTAAATCAGAGAACCTAGTGTCAACGATCCCATGATAGTTGCGATTTATTATATGAAATAAAATAAATACTATATGAAAGAGACGATCTTTCTCATTGTTGCTTAAAGTCTAGACCAACCGGTGATTGCACGTGTCGTAGAAGGCAATTAAAGCACTAAGATCCAAACCGAAGAACGTACAAACCTAAAACATCGGCCATCACAGTCATATTAACAGGAGCATTAAAATTAAGAAAGGACATTTTGTTGGTGAGAGCCTAAACTCCAGAAATTACTGCAAATTTCATAAAACGAATAGAAGAGATTATAGGGGATTGACTGATGATATGGTATGAGACAGAGAGGAGTGGAGAAGGTCTATTCGTATCCATACCCCAGTTAAACTGCGATTAAAGAGAAGAAGATGATGATATGTAGTATAC